>JARQOC010000004.1:266916615-267014862 GCA_033576535.1 Allobates femoralis | reverse complement strand
TATCATGTCTATTTGTATTTCTTTTTTAATACTATCTGTATTTTAATCAATATTATTCAATAAAATTATTTTTATTATTGTTCTAATTGCAATATAGTCCCCTGGAATTGAGGCAATGCAACATCTTGAGAACCCCGTGTGACCTAATGCTGACATTACAGGAATAGTGTCAGGTGTGGAAGGTTAGTTAACTGTAATTTTTATTTAGAAGGGTGACTACCGGTACTTGATTTTAATAAAGGTATCCAGGGAGTGGACAATCCCTTTAAAAAATAAAAACTTTCCAGAGGACAAGTCATGGTAATTCATGTAGAGTTGATGGATTTAGATTTAATATTTATATGTTCTTTAACCCCTTGGTGACGAAGAAATTTGTCATTTTTCATTTTCGTTTTTTCGCTCCTCGGCTTCCAAGAGCCATAACTTTTTTATTTAATATAGACATATGACGGCTTGTTTTTTGCGGGACGAGTTGTACTTTCAGATGCAATAATTTGTTTTACCATATAATGTACAGGGAAATTGCAAAAAAATTCCAAGTGCAGTGAAATTGCAAAAAAAGTGCAATTACACGTTTGTTTTTTGGATTTTTTAGTCGCCGTGTTCACTATATGGTAAAACCGACTTGATGGTGCGATGCCTCGGGTCAGTACGAGTTTGTAGATACCAAACATGTATACCTTTATTGGTATCTAGGTGGTGGAAAGATATTCAAAAGCATGAAAAAAAAAAACATTGTACTTTTTGCGCCATGTTCTGCGACCCGTAGGGTCCTCATTTTTCGGGATCTGGGGAAGAGTGATGGCTTATTTTTTGCGTCTCGAGCTGACGTTTTTAATGATACCATACTTGGGTGCATGCGCTGTTTTGATCGCCCGTTATTGCATTTTTTAGCATTGTTGCAGCGACCAAAAAAACGTAATTTTGGCGTTTGAACCATTTTTTGCGCTACGCAGTTTACGGCTCTCATTATTTGATTATTTATATTGATAGATCGGGCGATTCTGAACGCGGCGATACCAAATATGTGTAATTTATTTAATTTATTTAATACTTTTATTGTGGATGGGAAAAAAGGGGGGTGATTTGAACTTTTATGTTTTTTTTTTTTTTTTCAACTTTGTAAAAACTTTATTTGTTTATTGATTCTTAATTTTACACTGCCCCATAGAGAGGCATGCAGATGCACAGTCCGATCACTTCTGACACATACAGAGGAGCTGCAGCTCCTCTGTATGTGTCAGAATCGCGGACCTGTTGTGGTTGGCAGCCCCTGCCAACCACAAGCAGGAAATGCTCCATGACAGGTTCCAGGGTCAAGCCAGGACCCTGGCCTGTCACATCAGCATGGGAGATCCCGCGATACTATCGCGAGATCTCCCCTGGAGCCCGGTAAGCGCGCGCTGCCGGCTCCGGCTCCCTTAGATCCCGCTTTCAGAGATTGATGGCGGGATCTAAGGGGTTAACAGCACCGATCGGATGGCGGGACCGATCGGTGCTGTTAGACCGACATCTCAGCTAGTGAGATCAGCTGAGATGTCGGAGGTTTGAAGTGAGCTCCACGCCGGAGCTCACTTCAAACACGGGGGTAATGACAGCCGACGTCTAGAGACGTACGGCTGTCGTTAACAGGTTAAACAAAGCATCAAAATTACCATAGTGGTCAAAATATGTTGTATTTCACCCCAAGGTTAGATGGAAGGCAAATTAGTACATGGCTGCCTATAAACAGAGCAGATCATCATCATCATCATCATTATTATCTTCTATAGCTGGAAGGACGTTATATTCTTTTTATATATTAAAGCAGATCTATCAGCAGAATTTACAATACAAACAGAAGACATTATTAAACATATCTTTTAGACTGGATGATGCTTTGTAAAGCCATATCAGTGAGGTCGTGTATTCCTGAAATTAAGATGAAGTCCAAAGGGAACGAAGTGCCACTCGCCTGCACTGCTGCTGAAGAATACCAGACAGTTGGAATATCTGGGATAAAATATTTTACTATATTTCCGACGCGTTTTCGGAGCTGCTACCGGGCTCCTTCCTCAGCGACAAAAGGATTGAGGGACATTATAATGTATGAGATTTCTGAAATACGGTGACAGATCCCATTTTAGTTGATATTGTTGGAAAATTTACATACCGATATATACTATCACTATTTAATTATTATGTATTTCTCAATGGAAAGATTAGGATCATTGTGCTTGCTCTACTCCTTTTCTTGTCAAATAATAATTTCTCCTTTTCTTCATTTGATTTTTATTCTCTTATGTACTCACCCTCCCCCATCCTCCTCAATAGTAATAATCATAAAGTCATTGTAATGTTACAAATTGTACCATATGGTATCCATGCTGAATTATTTACTGTGGCAGCCGGATGATGTACTCTGTGCGGTTGTGAGGGATGTCATGTATTTGTATAGCTTCACATGGCAGCGAGAGGCGAAGTGTAGGTTTGTATTATATGGTTGAGAGGTACTATAGCAATTAGTGACCTATCATAGTCAAATGTATTCAGATGACACACCATACCAAGTCCTTTCATACTTTACTAGCCTATTACACATTATTTGAAGTATTCTTAATGTTTTTACATATCATTTCATACTGTATATGCCTTAATAATAGAATAGGATTCATCAAGCCTGGCGTTTAGTGCGTTGAAGTCAGTAAGAGGCATGCTCTTAATAATGAATTTGGTGCTACTTTATTCTTTGGTGTTCCAGAATACAGATCTGTCCTAATCTGTCGCCACATTCTGCCCCCCTCCTAGTTGTATGTCGCCTACTTTCCATCAGTCGGCTTGGTACCTGTCGTAAAAATGCATGAAAAATTTGTAAAAAATGCAGAAGGCAAATATTTTGTGATATTTCAAGCAGTTTTATGCCAGAAAAATTGGCCTATAGTATTGATCCCATTTAATAATGAATTTCAGATGCACGAACAGAGAACTCTTCATGTGTCTGTTGGGCTTGTCGAGATTTAGTGCTCCAGAACAACATCCCTCTCTATCATTGAGGGGTACTAACCTAGCATGGGCTGCTTCACCATATTGCTATCAGTAAAATAATGGTACAAGGATTACCGTATATTGAGAAATTATAAAGAGACCCAGCACTCAGAAGATGGTTTGGTGAACAAATTAGGCTTTTATTTCCTTGGTCCAAAAATTATGTAAAAATTGTGACATTTCCGTCATACAATGACCTTTATTAAACTTAGGCCCCTTTCACATCAGCATTTTTCGCTGATTGCGGCAGATTTACTGCATCTGCCGCCTAATGGTCACACTTGCAGCAAGCCCCATGCATTGTCTATGGGTTTTGCGGCAAATGCAGTATAGCCGCGGTCATAGGCGCACCCAAGGGGGGGGACCTACGTGTCTGGATCCCCCCCTTTGGACGGCCCTGAGAAGTGGTGCAGTACACAAGGAGCTGGGCCCCTATGTCAGGAGACAGGAACAATTACACAGCACCCAAGGGCCCACAAAAGAGGCTGCTTTTAGGGGGCTTCACTCCCCCAAACCCCCCCACTGGGGGCTTTGCCCCTCAGGACCCCGCTGGGGGGTGACACCCCCTTTCAGGGCCGGTGTGTGTTTCTTGGACCCCTACCTTGGGAAATTTCTGGTAGTTGCGGCCACGAAAAAAAAATGCAGTCAGCAGACAATGCATGGGGCTTGCCGCAAGTGTGCCATAAGCGTGGCCGTTAGGCGGCAGGTGCGGTAAATCTGCCGCATCTGCCGCAATCAGTGAAAAATGCTGATGTGAAAGGGGCCTAAGGCGGCCGTCACACGGTGCAATATCTTGAACGATATCGTTTAAGCAATCTGCTTTTTGATCGCTTAAGCGATATCGTTTGTGCATCGTTACGTGCGATCAAGCGATATTACAATGTAAAATCGCTTGATCGTTACATCGCAGATATGAGAGCCGGAGCTCATATCAAGCGATAAACGCTTGTTCAATCTGCTTCATTGTGGTGTGTGACACCACGATGATCCATCTCCCAGCGGCAGAGCCTATGCTGGGAGATGGTATCTATGGTAAACGTCGGGTTACTAAGCGCCGAGCGGCGCCTAGTAACCCGATGTGTACCATAGTTACCAGCGATCTCGCTGCTCCACATCGCTGGTGAGTCTGTCTGTGTGACAGCTCACCAGCGATGTGAGCGATATCGTTAGCGATCGCGCGTGCACGTGATTGCTAACGATATCGCTCACGATATCTGTGTGTGTGACGGCTGCCTTACACAGTCCAGAATACCACAAACATTGCAGGTAACATAGGATAGGTGCAATGTGACAGTGCAACCTACATCCACTGCACTGTGTAAGGGCCGCTTTACACACACCAACTTCTGTGTCCAACTTCTTAACAGATCTCTGGTTGCAGTGAAATCATGGACACATTGCTCCATTGTACACAGCCACAAAATGGAACAATGCCCATGATTTCACTGCAACCAGAAATCTGTTCAGAAGTTGGACACAGAAGTTGGTGTGTGTAAAGCGGCCCTAAGTCTGATAAAGGTCATTGTATGACTGAAACATCTCAATTTTTACACAACTTTTTGGAGCAAGGAAATAAAAGCCGAATTGTTCACCAAATCCATTTTCTGAGTACTTGATATTAAGGACTAGGACCCTATCCGGGCACTGGACAATACAGGACTGTCGAACTTCTTTCACTCTCTATCATGTGGAGAAAGTCCGACCCATTCGGCAACATTCCCACGATGAGTATTTGATGTTGCCAAATTTCTGAATCTATTATGTTAATTAGGTTACTTGTGTTGTTTTATATGCATTTTTATTACATTTGTAATGCCGCGGCTTTTATCTTTTTGTTAAGTCATGTTTTAAATAAAGCTGCTTTGTTTTTGATACTTCCTGATTTTTTGCTTTAACAAAACTTTATTGATATACTTATGTACAGATTACATGTGTTTTGTATGCATTCGCACAGCTGAAACACACCTACAACGCATGTGCAAGTCTATAGAGAAAATCTAAACATAAAACTCAGTGTAAGTGCTCAGAAATATGGGATTATAAGGCTAGGGTCACACCAGCGCTATGCCTCCGTTTAGGGGGGTTCCGTTTAAAATATAGAATTTGGCAGCATAACCGCAGTGTTACCGTAATTGTAACGCTGCCTTAACGCTGCCAATTCATTTCTATGGGTGACTGAACACCAAGGGCAGGTCAAACGCTGGCATCTAAGTGACGGAGTTTGAAACCTTGCAGTATTTTCAAGTGCATCACATGTCGTGGAAGCGCGCGTCATGTGATGGGCTTGATTTTTTTGGGAAAAATGGGCAACATGCTGCGACTGGATGCAAGTCTTGTGTGAGAGTCTCCAATGCAAGCCAATAGGCATGAAAAAAATGGACAGCACATGGACAATCATAGTGGTAGATGTTCTTTACTGATAGGACGGAGACACACTATGCGAGGTGCATGCAAGATACTCGCATGACTCACCTGGATCAGCCGCTGCCTCCATGGACGGGAGCACGTCAGCTGAATGTGTTTCTATGCAGCTGGCACATTCCTATCCAGAGAGTCGGCGGCTGTTCTGGGTGAGTCATGTGAGTATCTCGCATGCATCTTGCATAGTGTGTCTCCGGCCTTAGGCTGGAAACACACTCTGACCGTTTTTCATCCAAGAGAGTAGGACGAGTGAGATTCATATGGTCTTTCTTATGTCATGTGAGTGCTAGGCGAGTGAGCGATTTTTTTCCTCACCTACCATCCGTATAATATCTGTGTGGCATCCATGTGCAGTGCGTTTTTTTTTCAGCAACTATTAGGTTAGGGCCACACTTAAGAGGTCATCCACGTTAGACGGATGATGTAACAGCAGAGCCCAGATTGCTGTAACGCTCACCGCTAACGTCGGGTTCTTCCTATGAACGCTGCACCATAGTAACCTGCTGTTTACTATGGATACAGCTTCACAGGAAGCCCCAGGCAGTGCGCATATCCAGGACGCACAGGAAAACAGCGCTGACAATGTTTCCTGTGCGTCCTGGAGAAGCGCACTTGCCTGGGGCTTCCTGTGAAGCTGTATCCATAGTAAACAGCGGGCTACTATGGTGCAGTGTTCATAGGAAGCACCCAACGTTAGCGGTGAGCGTTACAGCAAGCTGGGCTCGGCTGTAACATCATCCGTCTAACGTGGGTGACCTCTTAAGTGTGGTCCTAGCCTTACTGTACAATAATTTACAGAAACATTTTACAGTGTTCTGAGCTACATAATTATAATGTATCAGTAAAAAACAGATACCACTAAGATTGTAAGTTTGCTGTCCGTTTTTTTCTCGCACCCATTGACTTGTACTGGTGAGTCTAGCATGCTTATCAGATCTACTTGCAGAATGTTGCAGCTTTTTTCTTATTCAGAATCTGGACGAGAAAAAGCATAAAGGTACCGTTACACTCTTCAATGTAGAAACGATATCACTAATGATCTCGGGGGCGTACGATACTTAGGACATCATTTTGACATCGTTGGTGAGATGACACACGCCTAGATATCGTGCACGTCCAGGGGCAGGACCCCGGACCCCACTTAAGGGCTGACGTCCATATAATGGGCCGCCGAAAAATTCCGACAGCACCCCGCCCCTCGGTCCTCACCCGAGGGCTGGCTGACAATATTGCCACCCGGGATTTGCGGCGCCAGTCAGCCCCTCTGCACGTCTCACCAACGATCCAGCGAGCAGGTATCATTCGCACAGCCCAGCGAACGATACTTGTTCACTGATGTGAATGGGCGACATAGTTATCACGGTGTCACACACAACGATGCAGCAGATTGGCTGATCGAAGATTGTTTGATTTGAGAACATGTTCTCAAACCTGTGATCAATGATCCAACAATTTATGGTAGTCGTATCTCAGTGTTACACGCAACGACGTCCTAACGATGTCGCTGGAACGGCTCCAAACCCATGACATTTTAAACGATATCGTTCATCATCTTGTACCGTGTAATGGTACCTTAACACAAACCTTCATATGCTCTGACTCATTCATTAACATTTGTCAGAGTGCACTGCGAGATTTTCTCACATTGCATTCGTCCGATTTATACACCCATGTGTCTGAAGCAATACATTACCATTCTGTAGAATAGAACACTGTAAATGTTCTTGTAAATGATAGTACAGTAAGAGTTGCTGAGAAAAAAACACATAGCATACGGACAGCGCACGGATGTCGCATGGATGTCATACGGCTGCTAGGCGAGGAAAAAAGTCACACACTCACATAGCACTCGCATGACACACGGAAGACCATACGGATGTCACTCATCCTACTCTCCTGCAGATTTTTTCATACGCTCGTGTGTCTCCTAAGAGAAGGTGACATGTTGCAGATTTGAAACATATTGGTCAGTTTACGTTGAGAAGAAAAGAAGTACAGTGAGCAGATTTCTATTAATACTACCCACTTCGCTGGAAAAATAACATATTACGTTTTTGATGCAGAAAATCAACAAGTTATTGCCTATGAATAGGACAGGGGGTATCAAGAAGTGACTTCATTGTACTTTTGGTGTAAAGCAGTTACAGGTCCCTGGTAACTGTTTACTAGAACTATGTAGACACTTACTGATATACATATTCCCAATGACTGCACACGAATGCTTCCTCTATAGTAGTTCTCTGCTGGTTGAGCTTTCCAGTGGTCTATTCTTCCCCCAGTCAACAGTTAGCTCTTGCCGCTTAGTTATTGAAGAACTGCTGGATAGTCATAGCAGAAACTGAGAAGTCAGGTGTCACCTGGATATAACACAGTCCACTATGGGGTGATGTAGAACATGCTACTCATGGATCACTGCCTGCATATAGACCACATATACAGACATGTATCTGATGGGGAAAGTGTGCTTTTCCCAAGCCAGCCTAGTAACATGTGGAATGAGGGCAGGAAGCCTGGCTTCCTTTGTCCAGCCATCAATCAGGATCATCAGGATCCTGATGATGTAAAAGCTACAGAACCTTTTCCTAAGGACTGGTGCTGAGTTCCAGGACTGTGCTGGCTCCAGGGTTGTGTAATGCACTTTATCATAATTATAATAGACATTTCTGGAGCTTTCAGAATGATTACTACTACACATGACTGAGATCATATCTATCCATGAGGATTCTCCATTATATAATCTTCTATTAAAGAGCCAGGAATAGCAGTAGCACAGCCCAGTACGTATGAATGGCCTGGTACCTAGTCTGTTCATTCACAAAGCCTGGCATGTTGGTGGTTAAATACAGAGATGACTAATAATAGGGTCTCAGCCTGGTGTATGTGCCCTCCTCCTGCTGTGTCAGTGACAATGCCCTGAAATGGTGAGCTATGGACACAGCCCATGTAATAAGCTTAGACAAATCTGCACCTCACCTCATTACAAGCTGGTAGATTGCTCAGAGCTGTGCCCAGCACCAGCTGCAGGCAGAGGGCGAAGCATCCAGTCCAGCAGAAGAGTCCCATTGTGAAGGATGAGCAGGGCTCCTAGGCTGTCACCATTCCATGCAGAGGATGAGGATGCTCCTTCACCTGCTCACACCGAGACTGGAGCAGTGACAGCCCTGCCGGGTGACGTCACTACACTATGAGGAGGAGGGATAGTGGTGTGCAGGGCTGTGCCTGCCCAGATGGGGGTGTGCAGGGCTGTGCCTGCCCAGATGACAGTCACACTCAGAGTAGTGTGTGGATATCATAGTTATATACTATAGACTTATTTATTCTTTAGCTGTTTAGATGTGTTCCTCACTGAACTGGCAGAAGAACCTAAAAAAGATAAGGTGCTAGAACATGTCATTTGATTTTTATTTCTTTGTCTTTAATGTTCAAGATAAAAATAATTCACAGTATTACATAAAAAGGAAAAAAAATATGATACGAGATATTGTCTGAAAACCCTGTGCACACAGCGCAGTTTTATCACGTTTTTAGCACAGTTTTGTCACAAAACTACAAGCAAATCCTTATTCCAGCAAAGTCAATGAGAATCCTGATGTTTTGTGCACATGATGCTTATTTTTCCCTTGAAGATTTGGTGCAAAAATAAATCTGCAGCATGTCAATTCTTTCAGTGTTTTTGCAGCATTTTTCCACCCCAGAATGCATGGAAAAAACACAAAGTGCATTTTTTCCTGCCAAGAGATGCAGATTTGATACAGATATTTCCACATCCAAATACTGTGCACACATACCCATAGATGGACTGATAAGTTATATATAGATAGATGTCAAGTCAAGTGCTGTAGAAATAAAAAAAATATTTTGTTATATCATTGCAGGGCCCCAGGGCTGTAGGGTACTCAGAATCGGGCTATGGTACAATTACCGGGGAGTCACCCGGTACCGTGACCCTGGGTGCAGCTGTTAAGGGGATTCTGGGCTTGATAGGAGAGAGGGATAATGAAGGGGGGCAGGTATTCGTGACGCCACCCGTGGTTTGCAGCTATTGGTGGCCACCGCTGCTGCAGAACCTCCCGGGATGATGGATGGGCAGCTGGCATGGAGCGGCTCCCCACAGGAGGAGTGATCCCCCAAGACAGTGGATGTAGTAAGGGTGTAGGATGCAGGACGGTGGTCGCAAAGCAACAGACAGACTCACAGTTTGTTGGTTCCTTAGTCCTTTCACTGGGGCACTGTAATTCCAACTGGTGTTACTAAGCTGAGTCCGTGCACCTGAGAGCATCCCGGGGTTCTCCTCACCCAGCAAGTTCTCAGGCTTCCCTGCTGCACGTTGTAACAGGTCTCAGCTGCTGCTTAAGCTGAGCTGCTGGCCCTCTCTCTCTCTGCTTGGTGCTAGTATGACAGGCAACTCAAGTCCTTCTTTAGCCCCACATCTCGGGCGGCTGTTCCTGGGCTCTTTATGCTGCTTTGCCTCCGGGCATAGTGTGGCGGGGGGACTTGGAATCCTCCACCTTCCGGTATTGGCTGCCGGGTCGTTAGGCCCTGCACAGACTCGGACTACAGTGTCCGTCCTTGGCACTGTTCCGGGGTGAGCATGACACCGCTCCACTCCCTGGGCTCCTCTCCACTTCCTCAGACCCCTGCCTTGGGTCCCTCAAGCTAGGCTTAGCTACCCTGGGACAAGCTTAGCACTGCTCCCAGTCCTCAGGATGTCTTTCTCAGTCCTCCTAGGAACTGAACTGACTAACTCTGCCCTAGACCAGAATTTATAGGGAAGCTCACCCTGAAGCCGGGTCTTGGTCTCCCCCTTCAGGCCTGGAGGCAGAAAGTTGTTGTGTGCTTTGAGTTTTGCCTGGTGTGCAGTCCCTCCGTTGCTCTCAAACGTGACACTACCAACCGGGGGCGATAATGAGACTGTGGCACTTGGACCCTGGGGTGCCACATTATAATAATTATTATATAATGTTGACAACATTTTGGATGTGTTTTTTTTATGTTGTACAGTTAAGCGCAGTAGATGGATTTATAGAAATATGGCCACTGTGCTTCTTTTATCCGCAGGGTAAACTCACATGTGGCTTCCTGAGAGGCAGCATGTCAACGTATTCTTGTGGGAAGCGATTGTTCTCAGCGAAAATACGCTGTGTTCAGTATTCTGATCGTGGGCACTGATAGGATGTTCTCCCACAGAGAGCACTAGCATCTATGCAAGAGAAATCAAGCTGCGTAGAATCCTGATTGTGGTAACTGACAGTGCGTTCTCCCACAGAGGACACTAGACTCTCTGCAGTAGAAAATATGCTGCACCCAGAGTCCTGATCGTAGGAATGTACGCTGCATTAATTGGCATCTCTACAAGAGAAAATATGCAGCGTCCAGAACCCTGATCATGGGCACTGACAGCATGTTCTTCCTCAATGGACACTAGCATTTCTGAAGGAAAAAACACCCTGAGTCCAGTGCGCAGGGCACTTACCTTAAGAAGATGGATAGATACAAACAGACAGGTGGACAAAATTGTACACATTACAATAGTGATGTTACAGAAGCTGTCTCATAAATAAATATTAATTCACTCATTTCAGTTTTTCTAAACATAATTATTGAACTTTTTTTTATTCTAAGAACAGTGACATACTGTGTCAAATGGTGTAGGACGCATATGCTTGTACATTGTATTGCATCTAATATATAAAGCTGAGTGTATGTGTGTATGTATCATAGCCCCGTCCACTTCACAATACCACTCCACATAGCTCTGCACACTTTGCAGCCTGCATCTACATATAACTTTGCATCCTTTACAAGGCCGGACTATCTATATAGTATAATGCAGATTTATACTCCTCCATATAATATAATGCAGCCTTATAGCCCTCCATATAGCATAATGCATCCTCACAGCCCTCCATATAGTATAATGCAGCCTCATTTCCCCCATATAGCATAATGCAGCCCCAGCTCTCCATATAGTATAATGCAGCCTCATAGCCCTTAATATAATATAATGCACCCTCTTAGACCTCCAAAAAGCATAATGCAGCCTCATAGCCCTCCATATAGTATAATGCAGCCTCATAGACCCCCATATAGCATAATGCAGCCCCATAGCCCTCCATATAGCATAATGCAGCTTTATAGCCATCCATATAACATAATTCAGCCTTATAGCCTTCCATATAGCATAATGCAGCCTCATAGCCCTCCAAAAAGCATAATGAAGCCTCATAGCCCTCCATATAGCATAATGCAGCCTCATAGCCATCCATATAGTATAATGCATCATCTTAGCCCTCCATATAGCTGAATGCAGCCTCATAGCCCTCCATATATCATAACACAGCCTAATATATTTCCATATCTAATAGATAAAGCTAAGTGTGTGTATGTATGTGTGAATGTCCCAATAAAATGAATCCACTGCAAATCTACAAGTAGAACTCAGGAGACACAAATACAGCACAAATACAGTGGCATGACTCAGAAGGGTATAGGCTAACATTCTATTGTGATATCTATGTTTTGTTCTATTAGAACAGTTAGTTATTACATTTTAAGTATACATAACAAGTATAAAGCTGGGGTATAGGTTTAGGGCAGTGATGGCGAACTCCAGGCCTCGAGTGCCACCAACAGTGCAGGTTTTCAGGATTTCCTTACATTGCACAGGTGATAATATAATCACCTGCACTGGTGAGGATTCCAACCTCTGTGCAATGCTGAGGAAATCCTGAAAACATGTACTGTTGGTGGCAATCGAGGCCTGGAGTTCGCCATCACTGGTTTAGGGGATGCAAGTGAAGCAGACACACCATTTCCTGGTTCTTTGGAGTCCCCGGGGTCCACTGCTACATTGCAAGATATCCGTAATGTATGTGGGGGCCTGTTGCAGATATGTAAAAATACTGTTAATCACTAATATCAGTGTCCATAAAAAACTGTCTTTTTTAAGCCAAGTCTAACTTAAATTTTTTAATAAATATAAGCCGTAATTTTGTCAAATCCCTGTGAACGAAAGAGCAGGCTAAATTTTGTTAAAAAAAATCACAGCACTGGGCGGCAGACCTCAGATTTACAAGGCTACAAGATCGTATATGCAATGAGAAATATAAAAGTTACATAGTAAAATAAAAAAGCAAACTAGAAAAACAAGTCTTACATAGCAGAGCCATTCTTGTGGGTAAGTCAGTCATTAAGAGTGATCAGAAAAAAAGTAAACAGAGGGCCGAGAGGAGTTTGCTTCAACAAGCTGTGTTTTCTGTTCTGCCATCCACAGCTTTACCACATTCATAAATTAAAAATCTCTCAAAATGTTGGAAAACCTGAAATCCCTGACATCTTCGCTGTAATTACAACATCTTTATGATGAATGAGTAAAGGCCGGTTTACACACACAGATAATTGTGCAGAGATTGTTCGCAGGTCTCTGGTTGCAGTGAAATCATGGACACATTGTTCCATTTGTACACGGCCACAAAATGGAACAATGTGTCCATGATTTCACTGCAACCAGAGATCTGTGAACAATCTCTGCACAATTATCTGTGTGTGTAACTGGGCCTTAACACTAATCCGAGTTTAAATGCACCTTTCCCTTTTACACGGTCAATTTCACATTTTTAGTTCTAGGTGTGTCTGCAATGTTAAAACTCATATTCCTTTCCCTGAAGGCAATGACAATTTTCTTGTATATATACAAATCTCATCTTTGTGACAGTATGTAATTAAAACACCCAATGCTGATTTAGCATCACAGAGATCTTATTATCACAGTGTAATTACAAATGTATCTGTAACTGCATTCTGCATATGAAGATTAAAGGGCCCGTCACACGCTACGATATCGTGAACAATATTGTTGAAACTTGACGGCTTTTGGGGTGGTGCAACGACGACGTTACGACGTCGTTGCATGTGACACGTAGATGCGACCAACGATAAGTCGGCTGATCGTTGATCGCAGGTTTATGAACAGGCAATAAATAAGTTGATGGTCGTCCGGTCAACCTGCAGCATCAGCGTGTGTGACACCTTGATAACCATGTCGTTTACGACTTCACCTATCCAGAACTGAGGAACATAGGCATCCAAATGACTACTAATATCGTCCGCTTGTCGCGGAGTCGTTGCTGCGTCGTTCATGATATCTGTATGTGTGACACCTCACTAGTGATCAATAAACGTCGTTCAAGCGATCCAGGGCAAGTCGGATCGTTGGTCAGATCGCTGGGACATTGACACGTGTAATGGGCCCTTTAGATGTGGTCATGACAGATTATGCAGAATACACCTGTAAAGTACATGGAGTCAGAATACACCTGTAATTAATGCATAATGACTCAGCATACACCTGTAATGCGCAATGATTCAGAATACACATGTAATGTACAATGACTCAGAATACAACTGTAATGCACAATTATTTAGAATACACCTGTAATGTACAATGATCCAGAATACACCTGTAATGCAAATGATCTAGAATACACCTGCAATGTACAATTACTCAGAATACACATGTAATGTACAATGATACAGAATTAACCTGTAATGCAAGATGATTCAGAATCCACCTGTAATGTACAATGATTCAGAATACACCTGAAATGTAAAATAATTCCGAATGCACCTGTAATGTACAATGATTCTGAGTACACCTATAAAGTACAATGATTCACAAGATACCTGCAATGTAAACTGACTCAGAATACACCTGTAAAGTACAATAATTCAGAATACACCTGCAATGTACATTGATTCAGAATACACCTGTAATGCACAATGATTCAGAATACACCTGTAATGTTCAATGATTCTGAGTACACCTGTAAAGTACAATGATTTAGAATACACCTGTAATGTACATTGATTTAGAATACACCTGTAACACACAATGATTTAGAATACACCTGCAATGTACAATGATTCAGAACACACCTGTAATGTACAATGATCCAGAATACACTTGTAACGCACAATGATCCAGAACACACCTGTAATGTACAATGATTCAGAACACACCTGTAATGTACATAGATTCAGAACACACCTGTAACGTACAATGATCCAGAATACACATGTAATGCACAATGATTCAGAATGCACCTGTAATGTACAATGATTCAGAACACACCTGTAATGTACAATGATCCAGAATACACCTGTAACGCACAATGATCCAGAACACACCTGTAACGTACAATGATCCAGAATACACATGTAATGTACAATGACTCAGAATACAACTGTAATGCACAATGATTTAGAATACACCTGTAATGTACAATGATCCAGAATACACCTGTAATGCAGAATGATCTAGAATATACCTGCAATGTACAATTACTCAGAATACACATGTAATGTACAATGATACAAAATTAACCTGTAATGTAAGATGATTCAGAATACACCTGTAATGTACAATGATTCAGAATACACCTGTAATGTACAATGATTCAGAATACACCTGAAATGTAAAATAATTCCGAATACACCTGTAACGTACAATGATTCTGAGTACACCTGTAATGTACAATGATTCTGAGTACACCTGTAATGTACAATGATTCAGAATACACCTATAAAGTACAATGATTCACAATACACCTGCAATGTAAACTGACTCAGAATACACCTGTAAAGTACAATAATTCAGAATACACCTGTAATGTACATTGATTCAGAATACACTTGTAACGCACAATGATCCAGAACACACCTGTAACGTACAATGATCCAGAATTCACATGTAATGCACAATGATTCAGAACACACCTGTAATGTACAATGATCCAGAATACACCTGTAACGCACAATGATCCAGAACACACCTGTAATGTACAATTATCCAGAATACACCTGTAACGCACAATGATTCAGAACACACCTGTAACATACAATGATCCAGAATACACTTGTAATGTTCAATTATTCAGAATACACCTTTAATGTACAATGATTCAGAATATACCTGCAATATTAACTGATTCAGAATACACCTGTAAAGTACAATGATTCAGAATAGACTTGAAATGTACATTGATTCAAAATACACATATAGCGCGCAATGATTCAGAATATACATGTAATGTACAATGATCCACAATACACCTGTAATGTACAATGATTCAGCATATAACTGCAATGTAAACAGATTCAGAATACACCTGTAAAGTACAATGATTTACAATACACCTGAAATGTACATTGATTCAGAATACACCTGAAACGCGCAATGATTCAGAATACACCTGTAATGTACAATGAGTCAGAACACACCTGTAATAAACAATGAACCAAAATACACCTGTAATGTACAATGATCCAGAACACACCTGTAATGTACAATGAGTCAGAACACCTATAATGTACAATGAGTCAGGACACACCTGTAATGTACAATGACTCAGAATACACCTGTAACGTACAATGAGAATACACCTGTAATGTACAATGAGTCAGGACACACCTATAATGAACAATGATTCAGAATGCACCTGTAATGTACAATGATCCAGAACACACCTGTAATGTACAATGAGTCAGGACACACATGTAATGTACAATGAGTCAGAACACACCTGTAATGTACAATGATTCAGAGCACACATGTAATGCACAATGATTTAGAATACACCTGTAAAGTACAATGATCAAGAATACCTCTGTAATGTACAATGATTCAGAACACAACTGTAATATACAAAGATTCCAAATACTCCTGTAATGTACTATGATACAGAATACACCTGTAATGTACAATGATTCAGAATACACCTGTAATGTACAATGATTCAGAATACACCTGTAGTGCACAATGATTTATAATAAACATGTAATAGATGATGATTCATAATATACCTGCAATGTGCAATGATTCAGAATACACCTGTAATGCATAATAATTCAGAATACACATGTAAAGTTCAATGACAGTACTCTCTTTGTACATTCTTTTTTCAGCCTGAAGGCTGCAGCTGTCTGCTTTATCCAAGCTGGCTATCAAAAATAAGGGGGACTCCAAGACGAATTTTTCTGATTCATTATTTATTTCTTACTTGCACAAAAAAGGAGAAATACCTGGCACTACTGACCACACCAGATTATTGCCTACACACCTGTGTTACACTGATCACCGGTGTTGCCCAGGCATACAAGTCCAGCATACATCAATAAATTCATGGAAGAAAAGACGGCACTCACCAGCTTCTTATGCTCTGTATTTATTCGCCTGGGTCAGGGCTACGATACATGCAGGGAGGGGGTGGGGGAGGTAGACAACGGCACCGTTTCGCGGTGGTTCTGCTTCCACGGGTCTGTACTCAGCGTGTGATGTTTAAAAACACTCATCTTAACAAAGAGAAAAAACAGGAGAAATAAAAATAACAAAATTATATCTATGGGTTGAACTAGATGGACTTAAAGTCTTCCTTCAACCTTAAAAACTATGTTACTATGTTACTATATCTATGATGACATTATGGCATAGAGATAACATATTTAACATATATGTCGAAAATATATATAGCATTTAGGGGATCACTCTGTTTTGCCAGCTTGTCCTGACTTAATATCTAGAACAACAGTGAAAAGATTTACAGTCATACCATTCTTAAATTATCACATTTGATCACATTAGTAAACATTTTTATAATTAGAATTATATTACAACTATAAACGATTAAACCCCAATTTTGGATAACCCCAAAATTAGCTAAACACCATTTATTACTTCGGCATATATCAGATTAAAGGTGATTTGAATAAATATTGTTTTATATATATTTTCTTGAATCTATATTTTGTATTATTTATTACTAGCTGGGTGCCCGATGCACATGCATCGGGATTCTAGAAGAGCGAGTCTATGACTCGCAATGGCCGCTTCGCGGCCAATGCTTCGCGCTGCTAAGGCGACTCGCCATGCCCGCTGCGCGGGCATAGCGAGTCGCCTTAGAACTGCTCGCAATGGCCGCTGCGCGGCCAATGCTTCGGGCGTATCCACATGACCACGCTGACTCGCAGCGCGAGCGGACTCAGAAGGGGCAAAAAACCCATTCGCAATTATTATTTATTATTTTATTATATTTTTTAAAACAGGCTCTTGGATTCCCCAGAGTGCACTCAGATGGTGTGATCTGGCGCTCCCCGTAATAGGGGTCTATGTCGCCGGACCGCCTCGGACTCGGTGCGATCCAGCGCTCTCCTTGATAGGAGTTTCCAGTGCCGGACCGTCCTGGACCAGCTCTCAGCCAGATCTGGGGAGCCCAATATGAAGCTGGTCAGACAGAAGAAAATGGTGTTTAGGATAGTAAGTGTATTACAAAAAAACTGCTAAATCGTTCTTATCATTTAAACCTGCTGCTCCTAGGGCTCTTAGTTCAATTATCCATCTTGCTTCTTTTTGCAAGAGTATTTTATGTGTGTCACCTCCTCTAAAAGAGGGCCTCTAAAAGAGGGTGACACTTGATCCAGACCTATAAAAGACAAGGATCTAGGATCCCCAATGTGCGATTCTTTTATATGATTTATTAGGCGGGTACATCCTTTGCCTGTTGAAATTGATTTAAAATGTTCTTTAAAACTTACCCACATGGGATGAATGGCATTCCCAATGTACTATCTTTTACATGGACACAAAATTGCATACACTACCCATACCCACTTCGTTTTACATGAAATGTAAAATCTAACTTTGTGAAGTTTGTTGCCAATTTGGATAGGATTATCAGTAATGTGATAAGTACAAAATTTGCAATTCCTACATTTGTAATTTCCTACCGGTCTGTTTTCATCTAACCAAGTTTTTGTCTTTCTTTCTGCTTTTACACAATTTTTTCCTTAAACACTATTTTCTTCTGTCTGAACAGGCTTCATATTGGGCTCCCCAGATCCGTCTGAGAGATGGTGCAGGGTGGTCCGGCACTGGAAACTCTTATCAAGGGGAGCGCTGGATCGCACCGAGTCCGAGGCGGTCCGGTGACATAGAACCCTATCACGGAGAGCGCCGGATCGCACCGGATCCGAGTGCACCCAGGGGGATTCAGGAGGATTCATACCAGACAGCCCCTGACCCGTAAGATGGGTAAAGCCTGTTTCATAAATATTGTTGTTAAAAGAAAAATGAAAAATATAATAAAATAAGAAATAATAAAAAAATATAGATTCAAGAAAATATATATAAAAATAATATTTATTTTTATAATTTTGTTATTTTTATTTCTCCTGTTTGCTCTCTTTGTTAAGATGAGTGTTTTTAAACTGCACTTTACAATGGCGGTGACGTTGAACAGATCCACCCTATATTACAAAGGATCTGACGTCACACGCTGAGTACAGACCCGTGGAAGCGGAACCACCACAAAACTGTGCCGTTATCTACCTCCTCCACCCCCTCCCTGCATGTATCGTAGCCATGGCGAATAAATACAGAGCATAAGAAGCTGGTGAGTCTGCCTTTTCTTCTCTGAATTTATTTATTTTTTAGCTAACTACACGACTAAACACTCTTTAGTGCCACATGAAAGGCACTAAAGGGTGAAATCTTACAGTACAATATATAGGAGATGGGACATTATATAGCTGTTTAATGTCTATCTATCCATTCATATTTCTAGCTAGCTGGGCATTTAGCTTTTTAGAGCATGTAAGACATCATGCTTCTCGCACTCACTAACTTGTATTGGCGAGGTACGCAGCCACTTGCAGCATGCTGTGATTTGCCCCGCACATCAAATTTTGACCAGGTATGCTCTGACATATTGGATACCATTGTTGCATATTTTTTACACAGATGTGACCAAACTATTGTACTAATAGTTGTACTGGCCTGTGTTTTTAAGTTTTGCATAAAATACAAGTCTGGAACATTTTTTATGGAATGTTAATTTTTAAAAGTTGATAGCGCTGTGTAACAATTATGTGGATACCTTGAGGAATCTGATTGCGTGGGACTAGACAAGACTGAGACAACATATTGAGTGTAAGCAAACAAGTGCAGGTGAGGGTGCAAACAAACAGTGAGCCAGGGCAAACAAGTTTTTAAGTCCAGAAATTAAATGTAGAGTGCAGCCGTCACAGTAAATATGATAGACCCAGAAAACAGCCTTGTAGCAGATATCTGTGCAGCAAACAAATGGTTAAACAAAGTATACTTGGTCTGAAAATAAGTCCTGAAGAAGTCCAGTAGAGTAGCCCACACTGACCATAGAATCCTTGATAGTGTACACTGACAATTAAACAAAACTCAAGAGTCTTACAGACCATTGAAGTTAGCAAGCGGTTTGAGAAGCTCTCCTTGGAAGTCTTGGGGTATATGCACACAATCCGGAGGCACTGCGTCCTGGACCTGAGGGGAAGCCGCGGGTAATGCAGGGTTAGTGCAGCTGCACTATGCCCATGATCTGTGTTCAGTGCAGGGTGGCTTTTCCCTGCATTCACTCTCTTGGGCTCGCTTCTGACTCTCCAGCTAAATTAACATGCTACGGAGATGCAGAAGCACGTCAATCCACACCGCAGCCGAAATATCGCTGGGGTGGGGAGTGGCACAGTGGGCGTGGGATTTCTAGAAATCCCATCCACTGTGATTGTTCTGCACAACGCAAAAATGCCGTGTCCATAACGCTGCAAATCCTGATCTTGTGCACATATTCTTGGGGGATAACTAAAAACAGCCAGAACCAGGACGATGAACAGTCAATTACGCAAAAATGCTGTGTTCATAACGCTGCAAACCCTGGTCTTGTGCACATATTCTTGGAGAATAACTAAAAACAGCCAGAACCAGGATGATGAACAGTCAATTACAGGCAGCTGGTAAAGCTAGGGAAGACCCAGACCTCAGGAGGATATGGAGGAGTAGAAGATCTGAACAGTAGAGTATCACAAGCAGCAGCAGTAGTCAGAAGAGCCAAGTCTTGAGTGACTTAAGAGCCAAATAGTACAAAATACTCAGGCATGGAATGGATCCAGGACAGGGACTTAAATAGGCATAACCGATAGGAAGTTCAAGATCATAACGGAGCAATAGACACCATCTTGGATGAGGGCAAAGAGACAGAAAGTTCCTTGGAAAACCCAGAATCCTTACAAGCTGTCAGCAATTGCAGCGGTGTTAAAATAATAAATAAAAGTAAAACATCATTTTGAAAATTAAATATTATATTTTAATATATTTCTTCTTGTGTTTAACATGTTAATAGGAATGCTACCTTAACTAGGTGGCACTTCCTCACTGAAGTGACAATTTACATATTTCCCAGAGGAGCATTGCGGCTACAAGTCTCCTCATGCCGACAGGCAGTTTGATCCGAATAAGGAGAACAGCTTTTTTCCCAGATCTTCTCTTACACTCTCATACAGCCAGATCAGAATTCCATTCACTGCACTGATGAGGGGCAATTACCTCAAAATGCAGCACTGCAGATTGGGGTTCTGATCTGGCACAAATCCTAAATTATATTAAAAGACTTGTTAAAAAGTCAATTATGACTTATAGGATTGCTACCTTAACTAGGTGGCACTAGAGTACCTCACTGAAGTGACAATTTAAAGAGGACCTGTCACCAAACCAGGCATGGAGACCTAATTACAGCACTGGATGCAGCATATCTGCAGCATCCAGACAAGGGGTCCCCCAGCACTTGAGCAGCCCTGTACCCCGAGATAATACAGTTAGAAAACTTACATGCTCCAGCCACTAAGGAGGTGTCATGGGGCAGGAGCCGAAGGGAAGATTCACACCCCCTGCATGTTTAATCTGCCCACCGCTGCCAATCATTCTCTCCCTCTTCTCCAACATTTAAACTGAGTTTTTTTTTTCTCTCCCAGAAAGTCTGTGTAGCCCCGCCCCCTCAGGGGCGGGGCTAAACAGAGAGGAAAAAAAACAACTCTGTTTAAATGCTGCTGAAGAGGGAGAGAATGATTGGCAGCGGTGGGCAGATTAAACATGCAGGGGGTATGAATCTGCCCTTGGCTGCAGCCTCTGGCCACCTCCTTAGTGGCTGGAGCATGTAAGTTTTCTAAGTGTATTATCTTGGGGTACAGGGCTGCTGAAGTGCTGGGGGACCCCTTGCCTGCATGCTGCATCCAGTGCTGTAATTAGATCACCATGCCTGGTTTGGTGACAGGTCCTCTTTAAGCCTTCATTTACTTGTTCAACAGGCTTCAATGTATGTAACTAGAGAAACTGACACAAATGTAATAAACTTCCACAGATGCAGCTGAAGAAACAGCAATACCGTACACAATGCTCATCACAAAGCTCTCATCATGACAGCTGCACCATTGTAATCTGAGCTGTTGCTATGTACTAGTCACCGGGATGAACAAATTTTCTTTTGCTTGTGACCAGAATAAGTATATACACCAAGAATTTTCAATTCATCAGGCAAAAATTCCTGCAACTCCTTGGTTAAATACCAAAGACAATCAATATTTTGTCTTAAAGCGAACCTGTCACCCCCCCCGGACATCAAAAGCTATAATAGCCACCTTCTGCAGCACTAAGGTTGCATTCAGGGAAGGTGGCTATAGGCTTTTGATGCCCTATACATTGTAAAATATACACTTATATAAATGCTTACACATAAGACGACCTAAGACCGGGAGGCGGGGTTTCGCGCTCCTCCGGCCCGCCCCCTCTTGTCAATCCTGCTCGTCGCCTGCTGCTGCCTCCCCTCACACTGTAACATGAACGCGCGCCTCCGTTCTCCTCTATGGCGCCGCGCATGCGCTGTGCGCCGGGTGTCCAGGAAGTCGGGCTGCACGCACAGCGCATGCGCGGTGCCATAGAGGAGAACGGAGGCGCGCGTTCATGTTACAGTGTGAGGGGAGGCAGCAGCAGGCGACGAGCCGGATTGACAAGTGGGGGCGGGCCGGAGGAGCGCGAAACCCCGCCTCCCGGTCTTAGGTCGTCTTATGTGTAAGCATTTATATAAGTGCATATTTCACAATGTATAGGGCATCAAAAGCCTATAGCCACCTTCCCTGAATGCAGCCTTAGTGCTGCAGAAGGTGGCTATTATAGCTTTTGATGTCCGGGGGGGGGGTGACAGGTTCGCTTTAAAGGGGAAGCACTACATTGATTTGGAATTACATGATTACACCAGCATAAGATATTTTCTTCAGATATTATGCATATACACTGGCTATCAAAATTAGAGAACAACACACAATTTCCTTAATGTTAAGGTCATTGTGTTGTCCTAAGTGAAAATATCCTAACATGAGTAAATTATCAGTATTTTAATCTTATTTCATACATTGAATACAGTGAGTCCTCACTTAACGACGGGGTTAGGGACCAGAAGGTCCGTCGTTAAGTGTGTCCCGTCGTTAAGCGTGACCCTTAAAGGGCAACCTTCATGGTACATGTTTTTTTTACGTTATTGTACTAGTGTTTGCATGCATGCACAGTACTATTCATATTACACTGTACAGCAGTAATTTTGTTTTATTGACAAAAATATAAATTGTTGCACATACAAATGTACTGTACTGTTTTGGGCTCTCTTCAGGCTGGCTCCGGGTCTCAGAACTCAGGTACACTGTACTGGGTCACACTTGTACTGTACTGTACTGTTTTGGCCCCTCTTCAGGGTGGCTCCGGGTCTCAGTACTCAGGTACACTGTACAGTACTGGGTCACACTTGTACTGTACTGTTTTGGGCCCTCATCAGGGTAGCTCCTGGTCTCAAGACTCAGGTACACTGTACTGTGCAGTACTGTACTGTATTCTCCAACCGGAGTCCAGTTATGCTGTCCAGTTGCTGCTCCCATCTGCCCACATGCTGTGTTCTACAGCTTCCGGCCGCCCATGCTGTGTACAGTCCAGCACTCTGGGGGGTCGCGTTTAAACGGTGCACAGGAAACATTTCCTGTGCACCGATTAAATGCGTCCCCCAGAGCGCTGGAATGTACAGTGTACAGCATGGGCGGCCGCAAGCTGTACAACACAGCATGCGGGCAGATGCGAGCAGCAACTGGACAGCATAACTGGACTCCGGTTTGCGAATACTGTACAGTACTGCACAGTACAATGTAACGGAATCCTGAGACCCGGAGCCACCAGGGAAATCACCTTTCATAATCTCAGGAGACATTCTGGTAAGTGTTGTACAGTACTGTACTGTACTGTAGTTAAGAATGGGTGAGACGGGAGGTGTTTGAAAAGCAGAGATCTCTGTTCCACAATGGTCTTTCGGAAAAAACTGACCGTCGTAAGTGCGAGTCGTCGTTAAACACACCCGTCGTTAAGCGGGGACTCACTGTATATTCTAATGCACAGATTAACCCCTTAAGGACCGAGTCACGTTGCAGCTTAATGACCGGACCATTTTTTGCAATTCTGACCAGTGTCCCTTTATGAGGCTATAACTCGGGAACGCTTCAACGGATCCTAGCGATTATGAGATTGTTTTTTCGTGACATATTGGGCTTCATGTTAGTATTAAATTTAGGTCGATAATTTTTGCGTTTATTTGTGAAAAAATAAAAAATTTGGCAAAAATTTTGAAAATTTAGCAATTTTCAAATTTTTTATTTTTATTCTGCTAAACCAGAGCGTTATGTGACACAAAATAATTAATAAATAACATTTCCCACATGTCTACTTCACATCAGCACAATTTTGGAAGAAAAAAAAAAATTTGGTAGGACGTTATAAGGGTTCAAAGTTCATCAGCAATTATTCATTTTTCCAGCAAAATTTACAAAACCATTTTTTTAGTGACCACATCACATTTGAAGTCCCTTTGAGGGGTGTACATGACAGAAAACGCCCAAAAGTGACACCATTCCAAAAACTGCACCCCTCAAGCTACTCAAAACTATATTCAAGAAGATTATTAACCCTTCAGGTGCTTCACAGGAACTAAAATAAAGTTGAAGGAAAAAATGGACATTTTAATTTTTGTAACAAAAATGTTCTTTTAGCCTCAATTTTTTCATTTTCACATGGGCAACAGGATAAAATGCATCCTAAAATTTGTTGGGCAATTTCTCCTGAGTACACCGATACCTCATATGTGGTCATAAACCACTGTTTGGGCGCACGGCAGGACTGAGAAGGGAAGGAGCGCAATTTGAATTTTAGAGCCAATTTTCCGTTCAAAAAGTGAAATGGCGCTCCTTCACTTCTGAGCCTTGCCGTACGCCCAAACAGTGGTTTATGACCACATATAAGGTATCGGTGTACTCAGGAGAAATTGCCCAATAAATTTTGGGATGTATTTTATCCCTTTGCCCATGTGAAACTAAAAAAATGTAGGCAAAAATAATTTTTTTGTGAAAAAAAAGTGTTTTTTTAATTTTTATGGATGAATTTGTGAAGCATCTGGGGGTTCAAAGTGCTCACTATGCATCTAGATACCTTCCTTAGGGGGTCTAGTTTCCAAAATAGGGTCATTTGTGGGGGAGCTCCAATGTGGAGACACACCGGGACCCTCCATACGCGACATGGTGTCCGCTAACAATTTGAATGGAAAATGAGCTCAAATTGTTAGCGGACACCATGTCGCGTTTGGATGGTCCCCGTGTGTCTCCACATTGCAGCTCCCCCACAAGTGACCCCATTTTGGAAACTAGACCCCCCAAGGAACGTATCTAGATGCATAGTGAGCACTTTGAACCCCCATATGCTTCAGAAATTCATCCGTAAAAATGAAAAAGCACTTTTTTTTCCACTAAAAAATTATTTTTTTCATTATTACGGATCAATTTGTGAAGCATCTGGGGGTTCAAAGTGCTCACTATGTACCTAGATATGTTTCTTTGGGGGTCTAGTTTCCAAAATGGGGTCACTTGTGGGGGAGCTCCAATGTGGAGACACACAGGGACCCTCCAAACGCGACATGGTGTCCGCTAACAATTTGAGCTCATTTTCCATTCAAATTGTTAGCGGACACCATGTCGCGTTTGGATGGTCCCCGTGTGTCTCCACATTGCAGCTCCCCCACAAGTGACCCCATTTTGGAAACTAGACCCCCCAAGGAACGTATCTAGATGCATAGTGAGCACTTTGAACCCCCATATGCTTCAGAAATTCATCCGTAAAAATGAAAAAGCACTTTTTTTTTCCACTAAAAAATTATTTTTTCATTATTACGGATCAATTTGTGAAGCATCTGGGGGTTCAAAGTGCTCACTATGTACCTAGATATGTTCCTTTGGGGGTCTAGTTTCCAAAATGGGGTCACTTGTGGGGGAGCTCCAATGTGGAGACACACAGGGACCCTCCAAACGCGACATGGTGTCCGCTAACAATTTGAGCTCATTTTCCATTCAAATTGTTAGCGGACACCATGTCGCGTTTGGATGGTCCCCGTGTGTCTCCACATTGCAGCTCCCCCACAAGTGACCTCATTTTGGAAACTAGACCCCAAAGGAACGTATCTAGATGCATAGTGAGCACTTTGAACCCCAGGTGCTTTACAAATTGATCCGTAAAAATGAAAAAAATAAACTTTTTGTGGAAAAAAAAGTGCTTTTTCATTGTTATGGATGAGTTTGTGAACCATCTTGGGGTTCAAAGTGCTCACTATGCATCTAGATACGTTCCTTTGGGGGTCTAGTTTCCAAAATGGGGTCACTTGTGGGGGAGCTCCAATGTGGAGACACACAGGGGCTCTCCATACGCAATATGGTGTCCACTAACAATTGGAATTGTTAGCAGACACCTTGTAGGATATGAAGAGCCCTATGTGCCTAAACATTGGAGCTCCCCACAAGTGACCCCATTTTGGAAACTAGACCACCCAAGGAACGTATCTAGATGCATAGTGAGCACTTTGAAGCCCCAGGTGCTTTACAAATTGATCCGTAAAAATGAAAAAAGAAACTTTTTGTGGAAAAAAAGTGCTTTTTCATTTTTATGGATGAATTTGTGAAGCATCTGGGGGTTCAACGTGCTCACTATGCATCTAGATACGTTCCTTCGGGGGTCTAGTTTCCAAAATGGGGTCACTTGTGGGGGAGCTCCAATGTTCAGGCACACAGTTAGGGTCTCTCCATACCCGACATGGTTTCCGCTAACAATTGGAGCTCATTTTCTATTGAAATTGTTAGCGGACACCATGTCGCATACGGAGAACCCGTGTGCCACCAGCACAAGGGCAACTGGTAGAGTTGGGGTACAGCACCAGAAAATTCCGCCTCTAATGAATGCGCTATTTTCTTGGGTGGCTGTGGGTTGAAATTTGCAGCGCGGGGGACCCACAACATTTGGGTCTCTCCACGCTGAGGATTCCAGTCAGCCAGCTACCAAGTTGTACATGGCTGGCTACAAAAAATACAGCAAAGCCCATTTTTTTTTATTTCTAGAACTAATTCTAGAAAAAAAAAATGACGTAAGGCTCCGCCATATTTTTGGTCCAGCCAGGTACAACTTGGCAGCTACAGACTGCCAGCAACCCCCAGCTGCCTTGTTGTACCTGGCTGCAACCAAAAATACAGCGAAGCCCATTTTTTTTTATTTCTACAACTAATTCTAGAAAAAAAATGACGTAGGGCTCCGCCATATTTTTGGTCCAGCCAGGTACAACTTGGCAGCTACAGACTGCCAGCAACCCCCAGCTGCTTTGTTGTACCTGGCTGCAACCAAAAATACAGCGAAGCCCATTTTTTTTTATTTCTAGAACTAATTCTAGAAAAAAAATGACGTAGGGCTCCGCCATATTTTTGGTCCAGCCAGGTACAACTTGGCAGCTACAGACTGCCAGCAACCCCCAGCTGCCTTGTTGTACCTGGCTGCAACCAAAAATACAGCGAAGCCCATTTTTTTTTTATTTCTAGAACTAATTCTAGAAAAAAAAATGACGTAGGGCTCCGCCATATTTTTGGCCCAGCCAGGTACAACTAGGCAGCTGGGGGCTGGAATCCTCAGCATAGAGAGGCCCAAGCGTTCTGGGCCCCCCATGCTGCGAATTGCAGCCCGCAGCCGCCCCAGAAAATGGCGCATTCATTGAAGCGCCATTTTCTGGCGCTGTACCCATGCTCTTCCAGTTGCCCTGGTGCCGGTGGCAAACTGGGTAATAAAGGGGTTAATGCCAGCTTTTTATTGGCAGCTGGCACTAAGCCCGAGATTCATAATATTGGGCCAATGTTAGACCCGCCATTATGAATCTCTGATAATTAGTCAATAAATACACACAGAGAAAAATATTTTTATTAGAAAAAAAACACAAACAAATTTTGGACTCCATCTTTATTATAAAAAGATCCGACGTAGTCCACAACGAAGGTCCCACGACGCTCGATCGTTTCCGACGGGATCCCCATGCAGGGGGATGGGGGATCAGGGATCCCCATGCAGGGGGATCAGGGATCCCCATGCAGGGGGATGGGAGATCAGGGATCCCCATGCAGGGGGATCAGGGATCCTCCTGCAGGGGGATGAGGGATCAGGGATCCCCATGCAGGGGGATCAGGGATCCCCATGCAGGGGGATGGGGGATCAGGGATCCCCATGCAGGGGGATGGGAGATCAGGGATCCCCATGCAGGGGGATCAGGGATCCTCCTGCAGGGGGATGGGGGATCAGGGATCCCCATGCAGGGGGATCAGGGATCCTCCTGCAGGGGGATGAGGGATCAGGGATCCCCATGCAGGGGGATGGGGGATCAGGGATCCCCATGCAGGGGGATGGGAGATCAGGGATCCCCATGCAGGGGGATCAGGGATCCTCCTGCAGGGGGATGGGGGATCAGGGATCCCCATGCAGGGGGATCAGGGATCCTCCTGCAGGGGGATGGGGGATCAGGGATCCCCATGCAGGGGGATCAGGGATCCCCATGCAGGGGGATGGGGGATCAGGGATCCCCATGCAGGGGAATGGGAGATCAGGGATCCCCATGCAGGGGGATCAGGGATCCTCCTGCAGGGGGATGGGGGATCAGGGATCCCCATGCAGGGGGATCAGGGATCCTCCTGCAGGGGGATGGGGGATCAGGGATCCCCATGCAGGGGGATCAGGGATCCTCCTGCAGGGGGATGAGGGATCAGGGATCCCCATGCAGGGGGATCAGGGATCCCCATGCAGGGGGATGGGGGATCAGGGATCCCCATGCAGGGGGAGGGGAGATCAGGGATCCCCATGCAGGGGATCAGGGATCCTCCTGCAGGGGGATGGGGGATCAGGGATCCCATGCAGGGGGATCAGGGATCCTCCTGCAGGGGGATGGGAGATCAGGGATCCCCATGCAGGGGGATCAGGGATCCTCCTGCAGGGGGATGGGGGATCAGGGATCCCCATGCAGGGGGATGGGGGAGGTCTTACCAGACGTCGGGCGGCGGTGAGAGGAAGCCGGAGGACGCAGGCAGGAGGACGCAAGCTGGAGGCGGCGGCGGCAGGAGGAGGTGAGTACCGGCGGTGGCGGGGGGCCGGGGACAGCGGGGGGGGCCCAGAATCAGCAGGGGACGGGGGATAGCGGGGGGGGGCCCAGAAAAAGAAGGGGACAAGGCACAAGGGGATAGCGGGGGGGCCCAGAAACAGCAGGGGAATGAGCTTCAGAAGACACAGCGGGGGACAGGGGGATGAGCCAGGGGATGAGCCGGGGGATGAGCCGGGGGATGAGCCGGGGGATGAGCCGGGGGGGGGGGGGAGACACAGCGGGGGACAGGGGTATGAGCGGGGGAGCGCAGACACAGTTGGGGGACAGGGGGATGAGCGGGGGGCAGGCACAGCGGGGGACAGGGGGATGAGCAGGGGGGGCAGACACAGTGGGGGTCAGGGGGATGAGGGGGGGGGGGGTGTGATGAGCATCAGAGGGCACAAGCAGGGAATGTGTGCAGGAGCCGGGCACAGCTGACAGCCCGGCTCCTGCAGCGATCGCTCAGGGAAGTGCTGACATTCAGCACTTTCCTGCGCGATCTTGATGTGATCGGTCGGTCAGATTGACTGACCGATCACATCGCTCTGAGTGTGGGGACCCCTAAAAAGGGTCCCCACACCTCTGCCCCTGACCCTCAGCTGTCACTGACAGCTTTTAGAATTGAACTGTCACTGTTCGTTTAGAAGCAGTGACAGTTCAAAGCCATGACGAGTATACTCGTCATGATGCGGGAACTGACAGCTTTTCATGACGAGTATACTCGTCATTAGTCGTAAAGGGGTTAAAAATGTAAATGAGATAAATAAAAATGAACACTGATCACAATTAGAGAACACTTTCAGATACCTGCAAGTCATTGATGTTAATCTGGCACCTGGTGCTAATTTCCTTAATTATCGAACAAACCCTATTCAACTGGCAGCCTAACATTCCAGTTTGCACTCACTTTGCAAAAATGGTGTGCCGTTCCAAAGTGACTAAAACCCTCCAGCAGCAGGTTGTCTAGATGAATGCCAAAGGGGTCACCCTATCAGCCATAGCAACAGAAGTTGGTCATTCCAAGTCTTTGATTTTTAGAATGGTGCGTCTTTACAACATCACAACACTTTCAAGTAACCTCAAGAAGTCTGGTCGACCTAGAAAGACAAATGAAAGAGAGGACAAGATAATGCAGATAATCTCAGTGTGTAATCGTTTCAACACTGTAGCTGAAATTGCTTGCCAGTTCAGCACTACACAGGGTGAGGATCTGTCCCGTCATATAGTATCAGGACATTTAAGAGCATTTGGACTCAAAGCCCACTCTGAGGTGACCAAACATATCATTAGCAGAAAGAATCAAACACCTTTCGTGAGGCGCATGTGAGGCGGCCCCAGGCCATGGGAGACTCAGGAACCGGATCTCTGCTGTGGTGCTGGGGAGTCACGGAGGTTGTGACCCGGTCCTGTGGCCTGGGCGTCAGTTGAAAAAGGGGTTATATACAGGGGAGTTTTCGTTACACCACCCATGGTGTGTGGCTAGGGATGGCCATCGCTGCTGCTGAACCTCCGAGGTGATGGACGGGCAGCGGGGATGGAACAGCTCTCCACGGGTAAAGCCAATCCCCAGGGCAGTGTAAATAGTCTATGTATGGGATGCAGGGCGACGGGGACAAGGAATAGGCAGACTCACTGTTTGTAGTTTTCTCAGTCCTTTACTTGAGCAGATGGTAAAAGCTGTCCACGAAGTCTTGAGAGCAACTTGTGGTTATTCTCACCCGACCGGGTCTTTGGCTCCTTTACTGCACTTGCAGTTTGGCTCCTGCTGCTGCTTAAACTTGGCTGCCAACCCTACAGTGCAGATATCTAAAAATGTGAGATAATGCGCAATAGGGTCTTATCTTTGTATGCAACGAATGGTTAAAACAGAATCTGCTCACCTGGTCCGGTTGTGTGCACCCACAACCAAGTATGAGCGCGAGGGGTCAGCTGCTGCAGGATCCACAAATACATGGTTCACCGCGGTGCAAGTAGTGCTCAGAAGGACAATGTGCCGCACGATCCGTGCTGCTGCCAGAATGAAGACCCCAGAAGACCGGAATTTCTGGGAATGTTGTAGCTTTATTCTTCCAATGCTACGCGTTTCGGAGCTATACCCAGCTCATTCCTCAGGGACATTCCAAATTGATAGCCCTGAAGAAGGAGCTGGGTATAGCATCAAAACGCGTAGCATTGGAATAATAAAGGTACAACATTCCCAGAAATTCCGGTCTTCTGGTGTCTTCATTCTTGCAGCAGCGTGGATCGTGCAGCACATCGTCCTTCTGAGCCCTATAGTGCAGCTGGGAATCTGGCACCCCCACCGTCCGGTATTGACAGCTGGGATGTGAGACCCTGCACAGTCTCGGACTCCAATGTCCGTTCTATGATCCTTTCCTCTGAGGTGAGCACAGAGTTACTCAGCCTCCCACGTGTGTTCCTCCTCCGTTCCTCAAACCATAGCCTTAGCCTGGAACTCGCCAGTGGACCCTGAGATGAGCTTAGCACTGCTCCTTTACACTCAGGTCCTCTTCCTCTTCACAGTACTGCTCCGTACTGCACTAACTTGTTCCTCCCCAGACCAGAATATATAGGGGAGCTCACCCTGAACCCGGGCTTGGTCTCCCCCTTTTGGCCTGAAGGTGTTGGTGTTGTGTGTGTGTTGCCTGATGAGAATACCCTTTGTTGCTCTCTGGTGACACCACTACCCAGGAGCAGTGCTGACACTGTGGCACTTTGACCCAGGGGTGCCACATTCCCCCTTAGTGAAGGACAGTACTCTGGGACTGTGACAACTTTTCAACAAGGTAAACACAAAGAATGAATAGCAATAATATGTACAGAGTCTTAAAAGTAAAAATTATAAAAACCAAGAAAATTCAAAAAGAGTTGAAAAAGCAGTCTCTCCGGGGCTGGAGTCTCTACCACAACCAGTCTAGTGGTAATATGGTCCATTTTTAAAAGATGAAAGTTCAAGAACATGCAAAGAGTTCTTACAGGAAAGTCTCTGTAGGTACTGAGCTTACTGGTTGCAATGTTACACATAAAATAAACATTTTCCCTATGTTTGTTTCGGCTTAGGAGGCCTGGCTTCACTTTAACACCCCCAGGCACTTTCTTTCCCTAACTTAATGTGCATGGGGGTTAGTCCAGTTACTCCACCCTTCTGTACATAATGTTTACCGGGTACTATATACACTTTTCACACTAAAACATATGTATATTACTTTATTCACATTTTTACACTTTAATCTTTGTGCCGAGCTGGAAGCTAACCCTGTGCACTACGTAGTGGCCTTCTTACTACAGGTATACCGGGTGTACTAAGCATGATGGTATGTGTAGAGGTGTACCTTGAGGGTGACTCTGGATCTGAATGAGATATGGATCTGACAGCAGGACTGGCAAGTTCACTGTGATCCGGAATCTGTTCTTCCTGTTCTTCCTCTACCTTATCTACTTCCAGTTCCTCCACTCTTGGAACTTCTTGCTGTACGGGTTCAGGTACTGGTTCAGGTACTACCACCTGGGGAAATGCGAGCATTGGTACTAGGACTGCACCATGGTAATTTGTCCAGGTTTTTGGAAAATCCCCTAAGGCTCTATGGAACACATCTTCTTCTTTGTTGGGTTCAACAGGTGCAGGTACGGGGACCTCTGATGTCTTCAGGGTTTCAGGACACAATTTAAGGTGATCTCTGGATACTGCTGAGGTGCTTTTACCTTAATCCTTTCTGACTAGACACACTTTTGTATTGTCAAACTTTGATGGGAGAATGGTGTATGGTGTTGGTTCCCATTGATCATTTAATTTGTTGATGCGTCTTTTCCTTTTAAGCACTAGTTCACCAGGTTGCAATGAAGTTGCTGGGGTATGTTGATTGTAGGCCTTTTCCTGTTTTTCTCAAGCTTGCTGTAGACTTTTCTCAACACATTCTTGGACTTGGCGATACTTGTGCTGGCATTGGGTATCCCAACTGGTTTCTGGAACTTCTGCATCTGGTTTGAGAATTCCCATATCCATATCTATTGGCAGCTTGCCAGGTCTTGCTCTCATGATATAAGCTGGGGTTCAATTGATAGAACTTACAAGGACATGGTTGTACAAGTCTACCAGGTCTGGTAACTTCTCTGACCATTGGTTCCTTTCTGATGCTGGTAAGGTCTTTAAGAGGTCAATCAGTATGTGGTTCACCTACTCACATAAATCATTTGTCTGAGGATGGTAAGGTGTTATGTGTATCTTCTAGCATCCATACATGTTACAGAATTCTTGAAACACCTCTGCTTCAAAGGCTGGACCTTGATCTGCTAGGATCTCTTACGCGTAGCCATGAGGTCTACAGAAGTATGTCTGGAATGCCTTTGCTGCTGTTCTTGCAGTTAAATCCTTTACTGGCACCACCACTAGGAAACAGGAATAGTGGTCCACTATGGTCAGGGCGTAGACATAGCCAGATCTGCTTGGTGTGAACTTGACGTGGTCTAAGGTTACTAATTCCAGGGGTTGGTTGGTAACTATGGACTGGAGTGGAGCTCTCTGGCTTTCTTGATCCTTCCTTCATAGGTTGCATGGGCCACATTTTCTACACCATTCTTCAATTGATCTTCTCATTCCAACCCTAGAATCTTTCTCTTAAGAGCACTTCCAACTTTTTCCATCCAAAATGCCCTGTACAATCATGGTAGGCTTGTAAGACCATTCTGACATATCTCTTGGGTACAATGATCTGCCAGACCAACTCATGAGTTTTTGGATTGGTATATCTTCTGCACAACTTATTCTGATACAGGAACAGTTTACTTCTTTCCTTCCACAACTGCTGACCTTCAACTGGAGCATTCTGACCAGGGTACGCACCCTCCCGCCTCAGTGATTCCTTGACTAGCTTCACAGCCAGGTCACTGTCCTGTGTCTCAGCCCATCCGTGGTGTGGTAATGGGTTGAGCATTGCCTTCTGATGCTTCTGGTACACACCTGTTCTGAACTGTGTTGCCCTAGGGCGGTGAAAAGCCGGTAGCTCTATTTCTTCCAGCTCCTCCGGTTCCTTTTCCACATCTTTTAGGTGTGGCATCTGGGATAAGTCATCTTTGTTAGCATTTTTACGGCCTGCTCTATTCTTGATGATGAAATTGTAGTTAGACAGCCGGGTTATCCATCGCTGCTCCAGCGCACCTAGTTTTGCTGAGTCCAGGTGGATAAAAGGGTTGTTACCTGTAAAGATGGTGAATCTTGCAGCGGCCAAATAATGCTTAAAGCGTTCTGTTACAGCCCAGACTACTGCAAGTAGTTCTAACTTGAAGGAACTGTAATTCTCAGGATTTCTTTCAATAGGACAGAGCTTCTTGCTTGCAAAGACAATGACCCTTTCTTTACCTTCTTGTACTTGGGACAGTACTACTGCCAATCCCAAGTTGCTGGCAGAATGAAGGGTTGATGGTAATCAGGGTATTCCAGGATTTCATCCCCGGTCAGAGCCCACTGCAATTTCTTGAAGGATTCTTCCTTTTCATCACTCCATAGGAAAGGAGGACTCCAGGCCGGAGACTTCTTAGACTGTCCACCAGGATGTCTTGCAGGGGTGGGCTGCCAGCTTTGTAAACCCCTTGATGAACCTTCTGTAGTAGCCGACCAGTCCCAGGAATTGCCTCACCTCTTTCACGCTGGTGGGTCTTGGCCAATCCCTTATCAACGTAAACTTCTCGGGGTCTGGTGCTACATCTTCTGAGCTTACTACATGGCTGAGGTACTGTACCATGGGTTTCAGCAGGTGACACTTGGATGGCTTTATTTTCATACCATAGCCGGACAAAGCTTCAAACACTTCCGCCAAGTGTTGCAGATGCTCTTCATACGTCTTGGAGTAGACTATGACATCATCCAGGTACAAGAGAACAGTTTTAAAGTTCTTGTGTCCTAGGCAGCACTCTATTAACCTTTGGAATGTACCAGGTGCGTTGCAGAGTCCAAACAGCATATAGTTGAACTTGCAGAGGCCCATCGGCGTGGTGAACGCTTTATTCTCACGGTCAGCCTGTGCCACAGGAACTTGCCAATATCCACTAGTCAGATCTAAGGTGGAAATTTAGGTTAGCAGATTTTAATGCAGCTAATGATTCTTCTATTCTTGGTAATGGATATGCATCCTTGTGTGTAATGTGGTTGATCTGCCGGTAATCTACACACATCCTCGTGGTCCCATCCTTCTTTTTAACTAATACTAAAGGATCTGCCCTGGGGCTACAACTGTCTCTTATTAGCCCTGCTTCCTTCATCTCTTTGAGCATATCTTTTGCACATTGGTAGTGAGCAGGTGGTAAGGGTCTATATCTCTCCTAAATGGGTGGATGATCACCTGTGGGTATGTTGTATTCTACCCCTTTTATCTGCCCAAAATCTAGTGGGTGTTTACTGAAGATCTATTCATTCTCCCACACTACCCGGTATACTCCATGCTTTTGATGGGAGGGTGTAGAACTGGTACCTACATGTAGCTTTTGGCACCAATCCTCCAGCTTTCCCTCTGAGCCAATGTCCTCCGCTTGGTTTGACGGGTTCAACTGTTGTTATAGCATTGTTATCAACAGTGTACAATTTAGCCATGGAATCATACTTTAGTAGGGTCACTTCCTCTTCCCCACAATTTAGAAGGCGTATTGGCACTCTACCCCTGTGTACCTCAACTACTCCTCTGGCCATCAGTACAGTAGGCCTACTGTCTGAGTACAGAGGTTCTACCAGAGCTTGATAGTCTCGCCCTCTAAGGCCTATTGCGGCTCTACACCAGACCAACATTTCAGTTTTGGGAGGTATCACAATGGGTATCTGGTCACTTACCCTTGCACTGCCAATTTCTCCTCCAGACAACTCTACCTGCTGTCTCATCATCAGCGCTTTGATTTCCTTCTGCAGGACTCGCTGTTGCCCGGAATTGGCAGTCTCAACATACTGCTGTAATACAACAATAACTTCTTCAAGACAACTTTCTATTACGTTCATTCCTAGCAGAATAGTTGGATTACGTTCATGCCGGTCAACATCAACAATTATCACCCCTTGATCTTTTAATTCTACTCTCCCAACTTTAATGGTCATTTCTTTAAACCCAATCTGTGGAACCAGTTTACTATTGCTAGCCAATATGTTAGGGTACCGTTATACCTGGAGATATCGTCGGCGATTTCTATGGCGACGCTAAGGCGTGGCCTATCGCCAGCGACATCGCCAAAGCGTCGCCTAATGTGACTGGGCGCGGGCGACACATCTGAGTGGTCACCTGGTTTCACATCACAGCTCTGAAACCAGGTGACCATTCTGGGGCGATGTGTACTGATCGCCGTGTGTAACGTGTCAATAGCGATGTCAAGAGTGACAGCACACATCGCCTAAACATGTCGGGTAGGCGTTTCAAGGGCGTAGTTACTACCTCTGGCGGTCTGCGTGGATTGGTGGGAGCTCGAGCGTTCCGATTGGTAGTCTTGTTCCTCGGCGCCATATTTGATGATGTGTGCGTCCAAAGGTGTATTACCCAAGAGCGTACATACTATAAAGTAGCGCATTGATGTGGCCTCTGTGTTTGCGGCTGTGTGTTTTCAAAGTGCAGAGATGTGCGACGACCAAATGTGTCTTAACACCAACACAATTGTCATTACATGGCAACTCATGTCTGCATCAGAGCGCTGTCGTGGCAGGCTTTATGTTTAAAGTATATGACGCGAAAGCATACAGTCTATCCTGTGGCTTTTGCGCCTCTGGGCCCCCGTCAACATGTGACATCTCTCCCGTGCGTTCACACGCCATAACGTTGTCAATCTTTTGGCGCCGCCTTCCTGGTGCTTTCCCTTCCCCTGCAGAATACTAAAATGGCGGCACCCAGGCGAGCTGCTGTGTGGGGGGAGCCTGAGCTCCTTATCCTGGTTGATCTATGTGACACCATGGATTACTGGTGTCACCAGCACCACACCCATCCACGTCTCCACAAGCAGGCTGTCCTGCTGAAGGTGCAGAGGCGGCTGGAGAGGAGGTTTGGTGTTTTGCGCAGTCCAAAGCAGATCTGCAAAAAAATTGCAGATCTGAAATATAAGACGCCTGGACGTATCACCCGACTGCGTGCCAGGATTGCCCAGATAAGTGGTGAGTATTTAGCATGACAACATACACATACCCTTCTGTGTAAAGAAATACAGTGTAGCCGATGCTCCTCCTCTCTATACCTCCTGCAGTACAGAGCAGGGCACAGAGCCAGTGGAGCCAATCCTCTCTATACAGCAGCCGCCGGCTCTCTATGCTACACTGTGGGCTGCTCTGTTTGTGCTCAGGAAAATGTCGTATGGAAACCTTATTAGATTTAAAAAAAAAAAAAAAAAAAGTAGCAGAAATGAATCCCTTTTGCAGATGCACATACAAACACAGCACAAAGGGGACACAGAGACAGATATGCAGATACATAGACAGACATAGACACTTTCTCACCCTCCGGCAATACCCTGGTGATTTCTGTCGGGTAAGTACTTCCAGATAATGCGCACCATGGGACAGCCTGAGTCACATGAGGTGCAGGAGCTGGCTCTGATTGAACGATACCCACAGGTCCTGCTGCCACTGTTGCTTGGGAAGAAGAAATTACCGGGGATCACCGTGGGCTCGAAGGGGAAGGTGGGTATTGCTGCGTTTTTGCAGCTAACCTGGATCAATTAAGTGACATGGTACTTCTTTTCCTGATCAGGTGTTTGCAGCAAAACCTGATCAGGAAAACATTAGCCATCGGTACAGTATTTCAGTGTGGAGCCCATGCGTCCAGGAGGCCACAAAGGGAACTGCAGCCAAGAAGGTAGGAAAGACAGTTGAACACCAACACCCTCACAGCCCACACAACCCACGTAGCAGTAGAAAGCAGCACCCAGCCCGGAGCCTGGGAACTCTAGGCAGGCAAGGGGTGGTTGGTTTAGAGACAGTGGGTGGGCCAACACGTAAGTCAGGTGACAGAGGGTAGATATAGAGCAGGGGGAAGAGAAAGGAGTCAGTAGGCCAGTGTAGGCTGAGCAGCAAAGACAGAAGCACATGTCCTGGAAGAGTGGGGTGTAAGGAGCGCAGAATCTGGAAGAGGCAGTGCGAGCCACAGAGAGAAAGCCCATCCGGAGCCAGCACCCCAGGAGTGTGAGGGACGAGAGGGACAGTGACAGTGGGCCCTAGAACCATGGCTGAGACGGCAGACTGCAGGCGGAGTAGCCCTCCTATTGAACCCGAAGACACATTTAGAGAGCGCCTGGTAGAGCCTCACCATCGAGGACTATTGGAGGCTAGACTGAGAGTAGAGTGTCGGCTCTATATGGGACCGCAGATTTACCCGGCATCTCCAGACAACCGACGGGGGACCTCAGCTACACGTTAGGGTCCCTAACCCAAAGGACAGGCGGTCCAGTGACAACCCGGAGGACCCACAGGGGCCTGAGTCACCGCCATATTGTCCGGAGACGCACAACAAAGTGAGAGAGAGAGAACCAAAAGCCTGGAAAGGACAGAGAGACAGAGTGAGGGGTCATAGAAGGAGCAACCTGGCTGCAGGGAGTAAAAGAACCCGGAGGGGAGAGTTATGCCCGTGTAAAGACTGTAAGAACTGAGTTGTGAACTGTAACTGGAACTGTGAGCTGTACCTGAGAACTTGGAGAAGTAAACACATTGAACCCTGACTCAGACTCCCTCTTATGTTTCTGCCTGCGCATGATTCCCTCCACACAGGTCTGCAGGGGATCCCCGCCTGGAGAGCCACAGCTTGTCAGCTCCAAAACTGAAGGAGGATTTCTGCAGCATTTGGACAGTAAGTGCACTGCACCCAGCACAAGCCTGCACCATACCCTACACAATAGACTCAACCATCACTGCCCCGGTGAACTCAGAACTCACAACTATTCCATCTTAGCTGCCATCACATCATCCCCCGGAGGTTCTGAGGCAGCGGTGGCCCCACTACTGGCCACATACTGTGGGTGGCGTCACGACTGACATTATCCCCTGTAAATATTCCCCTTACTATTGCCAGGGCCTGGGACACGGTCCGGACCAGGACCACCCGTGACTTCCCCAGTAGCAGACCCGGTCCGGTACCGAGTACCCCGTCCCAGTGGGCTCGACATCAGCACAACCTGGCCTCACGAAGATTTATAGTTTTTTTGTGCAAAAATGCAGCACAAAAACAGAATCAAAAACAGCCGGTGTGCACAGTGTTTCCCGTTTTAGATTAACTAGGATCGCCATAATTATTTATATTTTTGAAATGATAAAATAATGAGACAGAGAATGTTTTAAGGCAGTTTTATTACCGTATTTTCCAGCGTATAAGACGACTGGGCGTATAAGACGACCCCCAACTTTTCCACTTAAAATATGGAGTTTGGGATATACTCGCCGTATAAGACTACCCCTCTTTTACGGTATGATCCCCACTATGACCCCCACACAGTATAATGGACCCACATATAGAATAATAGCCCCTACATCTCTTCACACTGTATTATGGCTCCCACACAGCCCTAAAATAGCCCTGCATAAAGTAAAGAGGCTCCCTCATATTATCATGCTCCCAGAGAGGCCTCTAAGTATTATAATGACTTCCATATAGTATAATTGTCTCCATAAATAATAATGCATCATCATAGTGCTCCATATAGTATAATGCACCCCCGTAGTCCTCCATATATTATAATGCACGCCCCATAGTCCTCCATATAGTGTAATGCACGCCATAGTCCTCTAGATAATATAATGCACCCCATAGTTCTCCATATAGTGTAATGCACCCCCATAGTCCTCCATGTACTATAAACATGTACTCCATGTACTATAAAGAGTGTAATGTGACAACGTTTGGGTGGGTGGGAAGGGTGAGTGACACAGAGTGGGGGACATACCAGCTCTAGATGGGGCGGTTTAAGAGAGAAAGAGATGGGGATGTGCCAATGTCAAGGGGAGGGGGGTAGGTGACATGGAGAGGGTTGTGCCAGTAGTGGTGGGGGAGTACAGCCCCCATCAACCCCCAATATTACTCTGCAGCCACACAAACACACAGACATACACACAGTCATACACAGACACACAGTAAGACACACACACACACACACAGTCAGACATACACACAGTCAGACACAGACACACAGTAAGACACACAAACACACACAGTCAGACACAGACACACACAGTAAGACACAGACACACAGTAAGACACACACACACGCAGTCAGACACACACACAGTCAGACACAGACACACAGTAAGACACAGACACACAGTAAGACACACACACAGTCAGACACACACAGTCAGACACAGACACCCACAGTAAGACACACACACACAGACAGTCAGACACACACACAGTCAGACACAGACACACAGTAAGACACACACACACAGTCAGACATACACACAGTAAAACACAGACACACAGTAAGACACACACACACAAAGTCAGTCAGACACACACACACACACAGTCAGACATACACACAGCCAGACACACTGTCACCAGACCCTGCCGGAGCTTACCGCTGCCACCGCCACTGCACGTAGCCAGGCACCGTAGATGTACGATAATAAGCCATCAGCCAATCAGGCGGCTGCTGGCGTCTGATTGGCCCTGGCATTACCGTAGATCCACACTGAGCAGCGCAGATTACCTCCTTACAGGAGATGTACGGTAATGCTGCGGCTAATCAGACACCAGCAGCCGCCTGATTGGCTGATGGCTTATTACCGTACATCTATGGAGCCCGGCGGCTAAGTACACGGCGGCGGTGGCAGTGGGAAGCTCCGGGAAACATGGACGGCAGAGGCAGGTGAGTATTTTTTTTTTTTTTTTGTGCCTGCACTGCACCGCTCATTTTCGGGGGGTGGGGGCTTATATTAAGCACCGTGGGCCCCCTGCAGATGCTGGCAATTTTTTTCTCCACCAGGTACCCGGCGTATAAGACGACCCCCGACTTGGGAGAAAATTTTTAGGGGTTAAAAAGTCGTCATATACGCCGAAAAATACGGTACTTTCTGCAAAGTCAAAATTTTATATACAGTATGATTACCAAGCCTTTATAGGGTACCATGCTTCTGAATTATATTATCCACAGAGCGAGCAGAGACATGAAGGCTGAGAAACCGCTCACAGGTCTAGACAATGGAGCAAAATTTAAGCTGTAAACAATATTTTTACAACCATTATACTTTCACATTTAGGTCAGACATGGATGCTTAGGGATTTAGCAGGAAGCTGCAAGGACAGGTAGTGATAGGTTTGGGGGCAGAAATGACCTGGCAAGTTCCCTTTAAACAATTTTGGACAGCCCATATGATTATGTCATGTTTTTGGAAGCTTTATAGATTTATTGGCAACATCTGAGTTATTTAGATACATATCTGTGGATGTATTTTAATGCACACTTGAAACACACTGCTTTTTTGTGTAGCATCATGGAAAGGTCTAAAGAAATCAGTCAAATGCAGCAGACCGCCATCGTGTTATATAGCCCCCCATCACTGGTATATAGCCCCCCATCCCGGTATACAGCGCCCCCATCACTGGTTTACAGCACCCCTTTTGCTGGTATACAGCCCCCCATCACTGATATACAGGCCACCATCACTGCTATACAGGCCACCATCACTGGTATACAGCCTCCATCATTGGTATACAGCCCCGATCAGTGGTATACAGCCACAATCATTGATATACAGCCCCCATCATTGATATACATCCCCCATAAGTGGTATACAGGCCCCATCAGTGGTATACAGGCCCCATCAGTGATATACAGGCCCCTCCAGTAGTATACAGGCCCCTCCAGTGGTATACAGCCCCCATCATTGATATACAGGCCCCATTAGTGGTATACAGGCCCCCCATCAGTGGTATAGAGGCCCCATCAGTGGTATACAGCCCCCATCATTGATATACAGGCCCCATCAGTGGTATACAGGCCACCCATCAGTGGTATACAGGCCCCCCATCAGTGGTATACAGGCCCCCCATCAGTGGTATACAGGCCCTCCATCAGTGGTATACAGGCCCTCCATCAGTGATATACAGCCCCCCTCCCTAGTATCTGGCCCCCATCAGTGATATACAGCCCCCCTACCTAGAATCTGGCCCTCATCAGTGATATACAGCCCCCCTCCCTAGTATCTGGCCCCCCATGCTGCGGCACATGTTAAAATAACAAACCAGTTATACATGACCTTTCCGGCGATTCCATGCAGGCTCCGCCTTGTCCTCCGGTCTTCCTGCTTGTGCCGGTGTCATGTGACCTGCGCAGCGATGACATACCTGAAGGTGCCTCATTCATTTGTACAAACACTTATGCACAAGTACAAACAAAATGGAAATGTCCAGTTATCATACCGCTCAGGAAAATTATGGGTCCTGTGTTGCAGAGATGAACGTGCTTTGGTCTGACATGTGCATATCAATCCAAGAAAAAAAGCAAAAGACCTTGTTATAATGATGGGGGAAGCTGGGAAGCTGGTAAGATTGTGCCATTACCCACAGTGAAACAAGTACTGTATCAATATTGGTTGAAAGCCCACTCTGCCAGGAAAAAGCCATTACAAAAGAGACATAAAAAAGACAGAAAATATTCCCCAAACCATGACACTTCCTCCACCACCTTTCACTAACGTTTTACACACTTTGGGTTCAGTCTTTCTCCAGTTTGTCGACGAACTTAATATTTACCATCAGACTCAAATAAATTACACTTGCTTTCATCACTAAAATGTACTGTGGACCACTTCTCCTCTGCCCACGCAACATGCTGCTCACCAGATGTGAGTCTAGACACTTGATTAATTCTGCTAATGAGGTTTGGGCACTGCAGAGTGAGCTTTTAGTCCAAATGCTCTTAAATGTTGTGACACTGTATGATGAGACAGATCCTTACTAGGGATGAGCGAGTATGCTTGTCACTACTCGGTATTCACACGAATATCTCGGAACTCGGGGTACTCGGCGAGTACTGGGTAATCCCGCGATACTCTTGCTATGCTCGGAGTCCTCCTCCCTGCATGTTGGCGCTCCTTACAGAGCCAGCCCGCATGCAGGGATTGTCTAATAGCCACTGTAAAGCCACAGCCCTGTTGGTTGTGGCTTTACAGTGATTGGCTGGCCGCACAGCGTGATCAAGTCTTTATAAGACCTGACCGCGCTGTGCTCGTCACTCTGCTCCACAGACAGGCAGTGTAGGGAGAGATGCTGCTGATTGAGGGACAGATTTGTGGCCTTTCAGCTAGTGTAGACGCAGGGCTGCTAATCTAATTACCACAACAGTCCTTCTGAGGACTAATAGAGCTGTATACAGACAAGGAGGCAGAGTATATAGCAAACTTCGTTGTGCCAGTATACCAGCCTGCATTACATCTGGGGCTGGTGGACAGGCTGGAAATCTCATCCATCCCAAAACAGTGCTTTTAGGGATTAATTTAGCTCTATATAGGCAGGAGTGGGTTGTAGCGGAAATTAGTATACGCCAAAACACTCTGTATTCTCGTCATCGTTTTTCTCTGACCAGTCCACCTGCTGGGATTTAACCTTAAATCTGTAATCTCAGTGTCCAGCTAAAAACCAACTCTTGTCTGCATTCATTTACCATTTTTGTGCGGCAGGAGTGCGTTGTAGCGGAAATTAGTATACGCCAAAACACTCTGTATTCTCGTCAGCGTTTCTGTCTGACCGGTCCACCTCCTGGGATTTAACCTCTAATCCGTAATCTCAGTGTCCAGCTAAAAACCAACTCTTGTCTGCATTCATTTATCATTTTTGTGCGGCAGGAGTGGGTTGTAGCGGAAATTGGTATACGCCAAAACACTCTGTATTCTCGTCAGCGTTTGTGTCTGACCGGTCCACCTGCTGGGATTTAACCTCAAATCTGTAATCTCAGTGTCCAGCTAAAACCAACTCTTGTCTGCGTTCATTTAACATTTTTGTGCGGCAGGAGGGGGTTGTAGCGGAAATTAGTATACACCAAAACACTCTGTATTCTTGTCAGCGTTTGTATCTGACCGGTACACCTGCTGGGATTTAGGCCCCATTCACACACTGCTTTTCTTGCTGCGTATTTTTACGCACAAGCTCAAAAAATGCCAGGAGTGGAACAATCAAAACCGGGAGTGGCACACTCAGAGGAAAGGTCTAATAGAAACAAGTGCTCCACTTATATGTTTAATCACCCACTCCTGGTTTGTGATGAGCTTGTGCTTAAAGGGATCCTGTCACATCCAGAACGCCTCCTAAGCTACCAAAACATGTTCCTTCAGCAACCCATCACTAATCTCACACTCCTTTTGTCTCCTAAAAGCATCCTGTGAAATTGCATAATAACGTTTTATTACTCACTCATTAGTGATTATAATTAGCAGGGTCTATATTCTTTAGTCACCAGGGCGGGCTGTTTTGCAGGCTCCAGGATCCAGCCCTCTCTGTCTGTTTGCTCTGCTTGTGCAGGCTTTACCCTCCCCCCTCTCTAACACTCACAGAATGCAAATCATTTCCTGCCTTCAGCTGCATATCACAGCAGCACAGACAGAGAGAGGGTGGATCCTCGAGGCTGCAAAACAACATGCCGTGGTGACTAAAGAGTAGAGCCCCTGCTAATTATAATCACTAATGAGTAAGTATTAAAACGTTTTTATGCACTTTCACAGGATGCTTTTAGGAGACAAAAGAAGTGTGAGATTAGTGATACTATGCTGCAGGGACATGTTTTGCTAGGAGGCGTTCTGGAGGTGACCGGATCCCTTTAAAAATACGCAGCAAAAAAAGCAGTGTGTGAATGGGGCCTTAACCTCTAATCTGTAATCTCAGTGTCCAGCTAAAAACCAACTCTTGTCTGCATTCATTTACCATTTTTGTGTGGCAGGAGGGGGTTGTAGCTCCAATTTGTATACGCCAAAACACTCAGTATACTCGTGTCAGCGTTTGTGTCTAACCGGTATAGCTGCTGTAATTTAATCTCTAATCTCAGTATCCAACTCAAAAACAACTGGTCAGCATTTTCAGTTGACAGGCGGGTGCGTTTATCAGTAATGATTCCACCTGCGGCAATAAAAACACGCTCTGACAAAACGCTAGCAGCAGCGCAGGCCAGGACCTCTAAGGCGTAGAGGGACAATTCTTGCTACGTGTCCAGCTTGGATACCCAATAATTATAAGGTACAGAGGAATCTAGGAGCACTTTCGTACGATCGCCAAGGTACTCCTTCAGCATCTTTACAAACTTTGCAGTCCTTCTGACAGTACCCCGCACCTGAGGGCCTGTGCTATGGGAGGGGATGAGAAAACTCTCCCAGATCTTTGAGAGTGTTCCCCTACCTCTGCTGGACTGGATTTGTGCCTCTCTCGGCCGGACACCTTGGTTGTCCACCGAATCGGGACCTCTGCCGCAAGCGTTTTCAGAAGGGATTTTTTTCACTCATTCCGCAACTAGGGCCTTCTGGTACTGCAGCATTTTTGTAGACCTCTCTGCCTCGGGAATAAGAGAAATAAAGTTCTCCTTGTAGCGTGGGTCTAAAACTGTCACCGACCAGTAATGAGTGTCTGCAAAGATGTTGATAACGCGAGGGTCACAAGACAGGCAGCATCACATAAAGGCAGCCATGCTCAGACTGGGTCCCGGCTTCCAGAATATTAACCCAGTGTGTCGACAGCGAGATGTACCGCCCCTGCCCACAAGCACTTGTCCACGTGTCCGTGGTTAGGTGGACTTTTCCGTAAACTACATTGTTAAGGGCATATGTAATGTTTCGTGACACGTGCTTATATAATGCGGGGAGAACACAGAACACACCGGGAGAAATAGTGGCGGCTGGGGACCGAGTAATGTGGGACGGCTGCTACCATCAGGTCACGGAATGCTTCCGTCTCCACTAGCCTAAAAGGCAACATTTCCAGCGCAAGCAGTCGCGAAATGTGCAAATTTAGAAGTGTGGCATGTGGGGCGTTGGCAGCGTATTTACGCTTGCATTCCAAAGATTGGTGTATGGATAACTGAACGCTTCGCTGGGAGAAGGACGCGGTTGATGATGGTGGTATTTCTGCTTGTGCAACTACAGGTGCAGGACAGGAGGCATCTTCGCATGTAGTATGGACAGGGGATTGGCTTGCACGCACAACAGCGGAAGATGCAGTGGTGTCACACACAGACACTGCTCCTGGACTCTGGTGTACATCCCACAAAGTCGGGTGCTTTGCTGACATGTGCCTGATCATGCTGGTCGTGGTCAGGCTGCTAGTTTTGTTACCCCTGCTAATGCTGGCATGGCAGGTGTTGCAAATGGCCTTTTTGGAATTATCTGCAGACACCTTAAAAAACAGCCAGACTCGGGAAGACCTAACAGTTGTACTGGCAACTTCTGTCATGTTGTTGTTCCGGGGAACGGTTGCCTGCCTTCTGCCTGCGGCCACCACCCTGCTTCTTCCGGCCTGTTGTGATGCTACGCCTCCCTCCCCCTGTGCACTGCTGTCCTCTCTCTGCATGTCCTCCTGCCAGGTTGGGTCAGTTACTGGATCATCCACCACGTCGTCTTCCACTTCCGCACCCTTGTCCTCCTCCTGACTTTCTGGCAATTGTGTCTCATCATCGTCCACCTCTTGTTGAGACACGCTCCCACCGTTGCCTTCGTGAGACCGTGGCTGCACAAACATTTGGGCATCGGTACATACGATCTCCTCATGACCCACTTTAAGTGGAGCTGGCGAGAGGACAGAATCTAAGAATGGATAAGTGAACAGCTCTTCTGAGTGTCCAAGTGTGGGATCAGTTATGTCCGGGGCCGGGCAGTCAGAATGGTGGGAGCAAGGAGGATCAGGGTGTGGAATGTGTGGTCCAGTCTGGCGGCTACTTACACTTGACCGTGTGGAAGACAGGGTGTTTGTGGTGGTACCAAACTGACTGGAAGCATTATCCGCTATCCAGCTAACAACCTGTTGACACTGGTCTTGGTTTAATAGTGGTGTACTACTGCGGTCTCCTACAAATTGGGATGAGATGATGTGGGCATTTGTCGTGGCGCAATCGAGCTTGCACATGGCCTCAGCCTCTGCATGCACCACCATCACGTCCAGTTCCTTGTCCCTTGCCACTGGCCTTGGGCATTTTCAATGGTGTGCTGCCTGTATACAGCTAAATGAAGGCGTCCAAAAGATGGTTTTTAGCTGGACACTGAGATGACAGATTAGAGATTAAATTACAGCAGGTATACCGGTATGTCACAAACGCAGAGATGGGTATACTGAGTGTTTTGGCGTATACAAATTGGAGCTAAAACCCCCTCCTGCCTCAAAAAATTATAAATGAAGGCGGACAGGCTGACTCTGATCAAGATGAACAAGGGTTGGATTGGGCCTGACTTCACCACACCACCACCAAATAATAGCATAATCTAAAGTCATAGGCATTGTATTTTTTGTGCCGGTAAATTGCCATGCGCCTCCTCACACCCACATATGGGTACACACTTCATGACTTTGGCTACTTGCTGTACTGTTCCTCCTATTCCTCCTCATCCGCCACTATCATATGATCAGTGCGACCATGGTCCATGATGCCACGAAAACATAATTTATTTACATCATGTTTATAATGATGATGACCCTAACCGTTAAAAAGTTAGACAGTAGTTTCATGTATATCCCCAGGGGTAAATGTTTTAGTCCATACTTAGAGAATGGGGATTATAATTACAGGAGACCCGCTCCTTTGTAATGGGAACAATATTTAGAGGCTCTCCTCCATGTTTCTTCCCATGGGCATCGCATGCCTCCCAATTTTTTGCAGCCCTTCCTAGGTAAAACTATGGAAGACCCACTTCCTAATAATGGGAACCATATTTAAATAGACCCTCATTCACGTCTCTATCCAGGAGCATTGGGGTGCCTCCCAATGTTTAGCAGCCCTGCCTAGGGCAATACTACAAAAGACAAAGTTCCTTAAAATGGGCACAATATTTAAAGAGGCCCTCATGCACCTCTCTATCCAGGGGCATTTAAGTGCCTCCCAATGTTTAGCAGCCCTGTCTAGGGCAATACTACAAAAGACAAACTTCCTTAAAATGGGCACAATATTTAAAGAGGCCTTCATGCACGTCTCTATCCAGGGGCATTGAGGTGCCTCCAAATGTTTATCAGCCCTGCCTAGGGCAATACTACAAAAGACAAAGTTCCTTAAAATGGGCACAATATTTAAAGAGGCCCTTAAGCACCTCTCTATCCAGGGGCATTGGGATGCCTCCCAATTTTTGGCTGCCCTACCTAGGGCAATACTACAAATGACAAACTTCCTTAAAATGGGCACAATATTTAAAGAGGCCCTCATGCACGTCTCTATCCAGGGGCATTGAAGTGCCTCCCAACTTTTGGCAGCTCTGCCTAGGGCAATACTACAAAAGACCCACTTCCTTATAATGGGCACATTATTTAAAGAGGCCCTCATGCCCCTCCCTATCCAGGGGCATTGGGGTGCCTCACAATTTTTGGCTGCCCTGCCAAAGGGCAATACTACAAAAAACCCACTTCCTTAAAATTGGCACATTATTTAAAGAGGCCCTCGTGCACCTCTCTACCCAGGGGCATTGAAGTGCCTCTCAACTTTTGGCAGCCCTGCCTAGGGCAATACTACAAAAGACCCACTTCCTTAAAATTGGCACATTATTTAAAGAGGTCTTCATGTACATCTCTTCCCAGCGGCATCGGAGTGCCACACAATTTTTTTTAAAAACATCTTTCATATAATCCAAAAAACTAACATACACCAACTCTGTCTCACAAGTGGGTATGAGCCCTTAATATTTTCTCAAGGAAAATCCATTTTGGTTTCATTTTGTAACATTTTCTTGACAGTCCGCAAAAGTGGCGTAATACTCTGACAACATTGTTCACAGCAGTGACCTTGGAGTCTGAAATGCTTACAGGCGTCTTCCCCATGCTGTTCCCATGTCATTTGAGCACTGTTCTGATACTTTTGTGACATTTTTAGGGTTTATCCATGCTGCCGGGAGTCATGCCAGAAAAATACTCGGGTCTCCCATAGGATAACATTGGGCTCGGTGCTCGGGCCGAGTACACGAGTATCTTGGGATCCTCGGCCCGAGCTTCGAGCACCCGAGCATTTTAGTACTCGCTCATCTCTAATCCTTACCCTGTTCAGGGCTGACATGGCGAGCTATCCCAGTGTAATGGCTGGGGGTCCAGCCGTTCGTGTAAGAGGAATACGGCGCTGCTATGACTGACTCTGACTCCAATATAGTGATAATTTAACTTTCTTTATGAATACCAAACAGTTAACAGAGATATGTTTTTCTACAGAGGTATGGGCCACAACAGCGCCAACTCAAATCACAACTTATGCAGCCTGAAGGAACTCAAGTGCCAGTTTTGCAGGAAAGGACATGAATACCCCAGGGCAATCCCACCCCACCCTTACTTAGTACAGGGCATACCCAGGATTTTACTGTGGCTGCGGCACGTGTTCCCTCGGGATATAATCTTACACCCACCTCCCACACTGTGTACAATATGATTTGAGATCCCTGATTCCCCTTTATAAATCTATCTCACATGTTTACAACATATGCAGTGTCCCCTCCTGCAGGAGTAAAGCTCTTTCTCAGCTTTCATAATGCACAACCAGATGACAGGGTGTATTTTGTTTAACCGTAAACCCGGCCACTGAGGTATATCAGATCTTTCCTACACTGGGCTTTTTAGCACAGCCCGATGTAACAGAGTTGGCAGTCACTCTCTCAGTCTTACTGTGCAATTCCATTGGATTGTAGGCCCCACTCCTAATATTATAAGCTAAACAGACGATATAATAACAACTCGGCCCAAGAAACGAGCCCAATGTTATCCTATGGGAGACACGAGTATTTTTATGAAATGACTGCCGGCTGCCTGGAAAAACCCTAAAAATGACACAAAAGTCTCAGAAGAGTGCTGAAATGACATGGCAACACCATGGGGAAGACCCCTGGAAGCATTTCTCACACAAAAGTCACAGCTCTGAACAATGTTGTCCGAGTTTCACGCCAATTTTACGGAGTCTCCAGAAAACCTTCCAAAATGACACCAAAATGAATATTTAGGTTGGAAATGTTAAGGGCACATACCCAATAGTGAGATACAGCTGGTGTATGTCACTTTTTGTGATTACATAAAAGATTTTACGTGAAAACATTGTGCGACACTCCGATGACCCTGACAAGAGACGTACATGAAGCCCTGTCTTGAAATAAAGTGCCCATTTTGAGGAACTGGGTCTATTGTAGTATCTTCCTTTGCAAGGGCAGTCAAAAATTGGGAGGTTCACCAATGCCCCTGGATACAGACATGCAGGATGGCCTGTAAACAAGAACTGGGTGTATTTTAGTATAGCCCTTTGGTCAGGGCAGCCAAAAATTGGGAGGTTCAACAATGACCCATGCTTACAGACATGTAGTAGGGCCTGTAACCCTCAAGTGGGTGTATTTTAGTATAGCCCTTTGGTCAGGGCAGCCAAAAATTGGGAGGTTCAACAATGACCCATGCTTACAGACATGTAGTAGGGCCTGTAACCCTCAAGTGGGTGTATTTTAGTATAGCCCTTTGGTCAGGGCAGCCAAAAATTGGGAGGTTCAACAATGACCCATGCTTACAGACATGTAGTAGGGCCTGTAACCCTCAAGTGGGTGTATTTTAGTATAGCCCTTTGGTCAGGGCAGCCAAAAATTGGGAGGTTCAACAATGATCCATGCTTACAGACATGTAGTAGGGCCTGTAACCCTCAAGTAGGTGTATTTTAGTATAGCCCTTTGGTCAGGGCAGCCAAAAATTGGGAGGCTCCTCTTTGTCCCTGGATAGAGACGTGCAGTAGGGCCTGTAACCCTCAAGTGGGTGTATTTTAGTATAGCCCTTTGGTCAGGGCAGCCAAAAATTGGGAGGTTCAACAATGACCCATGCTTACAGACATGTAGTAGGGCCTGTAACCCTCAAGTGGGTGTATTTTAGTATAGCCCTTTGGTCAGGGCAGCCAAAAATTGGGAGGTTCAACAATGACCCATGCTTACAGACATGTAGTAGGGCCTGTAACCCTCAAGTGGGTGTATTTTAGTATAGCCCTTTGGTCAGGGCAGCCAAAAATTGGGAGGTTCAACAATGACCCATGCTTACAGACATGTAGTAGGGCCTGTAACCCTCAAGTGGGTGTATTTTAGTATAGCCCTTTGGTCAGGGCAGCCAAAAATTGGGAGGTTCAACAATGACCCATGCTTACAGACATAGAGTAGGGCCTGTAACCCTCAAGTGGGTGTATTTTAGTATAGCCCTTTGGTCAGGGCAGCCAAAAATTAGGAGGCTCCACATTGTCCCTGGATAGAGACGTGCAGGAGGGCCTCAAAACATTTTTCACATTGAAAAGATGCGGGTATCCTGTCTTTGTAATGCCCATTCAAAAAGAATGGGCGTAAAAATTTACCACTGGGGGTATACCTGAAACAACAGCCAAACTATTGTAACGGTCATCATGGTGGCACATGAGGAGAAGGAGGGGCAGTCCAGCGATTAGCCAAGGAATAGGAAGACGACGTGGTGGATGATCCAGTAGCTGACCCAACCTGGCAGGAGTATATGCAGAGCGAGGACAGCAGTGCACAGGGGGAGGGAGGCATAGCATCCCAACAGGCAGTACGAAGCAGGGTCGGGTACGCAGGCATAAGGCAGGCAACCGTTCCCCGGAACAACAACACGACACAAGGTGCCTGTGCAAATGTTAGGTCTTCCCGAGTCTAGCAGTATTTTCAGTTGGCTCCAGATGACTCTAAAAAGGCCATTTGCAAGACCTGCCATGCCAGCATCAGCAGGGGTACGAAAAGTAGCAGCCTGACCACCACCAGCATGATCAGGCACATGTCAGCCAAGCACCCGACTTTGTGGAAAGTACAACAGAGTCGAGGAGCGGTGCTTGCTGATGTCACTGCTACGTCTTTGCCTGTTGTGCGTGCGAGCCAATCCCCTGTCCATGCTGGCCGCGAACAAGCCTCCGGCCCTGCACCTGAAGTTGCCCACGTACAAATTACAAAACCATCAAGCACGTCCTTGTCCCAGCGCAGTGTTCAATTATCCATTCAGCAAACATTTGAACGCAGGCGCAAATACGCTGCCAACGCCCCACATGCTACAGTCCTGAATGATCACACTTCGCGACTCATTGCGTTACAAATGTTGCCTTTCCGGCTGGTGTAGACGGAAGCATTCTGCGACCTGATGGCGGCTGCTGTCCCACGTTACTCGGTCCCCAGCCGCCACTATGTCTCCAGATGTGCCGTCCCCGCATTGCATAACCACGTGTCCAACATCATCACACGTGCCCTGAACAACGCTGATTCAGCCAAAGTCCACCTAATAATAATAATAATAATACAGCTTTATTTATATAGCGCCAACATATTACGCAGCGCTTTACAATGTAGGGTTAGAGTACAGAAAATATAATACAGTAAGTAATTACAGTAGAGAACAAATACAGTAGAATAATTGGATACAAAACAATAGGCATAGAATCAATGTAAAAAAGAAAATACAAAAAATAAAGCAAGAAATGAAGGTGACCCTGCTCAAAAGAGCTTACAATCTACAACGGGATAGGGGTTGCACAAGGTACAGGGGCTTATTGCACTGATGGTCCAGGCATCTCGAGGAAATGGGGCATAGAACTAAGCTTACATGGATGGTCATTATACAGTGTGTGTAGACCTTTTTGGTTTGGTGGAGTTTGTAGAAGAGTAATGTCCAGAGGGATAGCCCACTACCTACAGTACAAAGGACTTCTATTAGGGAGTATGATAGGCCGCCTTAAAAAGATGCATTTTTTGGGATCGTCTGAAGCCATGCAAGTTGTGGATAGTCCTGATTTCTTTTGGTAACGCATTCCAGAGGTTTGGTGCAGCTCTGGAGAAGTCTTGGAGCCGGGAGTGGGAGGATCGGATTATTACCGATGTCAGTCGAAGGTCATTTGAGGAACGTAGAGCGCGAGTGGGGTGATAGACAGAGATGAGGGAGGAGAGGTAGGGGGGTGCTGCACTGTGAATAGCTTTGTGGGTGATAAGAAGCAATTTGAATTTGATGCTGTAGTATACGGGCAGCCAGTGCAATGACTGGCACAGAGCAGAGGCATCTGAGTAACGATTGGCCAGATGGGTGATCCTGGCTGCTGCATTAAGGATGGACTGGAGAGGAGAAAATCTGGTGAGGGGGAGGCCGCTTAATAGAGAATTGCAATAGTCAAGGCGGGAATGGATTAGGGCCACGGTGAGGGTTTTTGTTGTTTACAGGGTGAGAAAGGGACGGACTCTGGAGATATTCTTCAAGTGTAAAGCCCCGGTCTCACATAACGATGTGTCAGCGATGCCGACAACGATCAGCATCGTTGATGCATCGTTGACACATCGTTATCAGGTCGCTGGTGAGCTGTCACACTGACAGACTTCACCAGCGACCTCTGGGCAGCCAGATCGTTGGTACCCAGCGTCCGCTCGTTCCCTGCATCCTGGGAGCGGACGGACGCTGGTAACCATGGTAACAGCGGGTCTCTCCTGCACTTAGAGACCCGCTTGTTTACCATGGTTACTGGCACCCGCCCGCTTCCGAGTTGCGGGGAGCGAGCGGGTGCCGACCTCTCCTATCCTGTCCCTCACTATTCTCATCTCTCCCTGCTATTTCCCTGTTCCCTACTCTATCCCCTATCCTAAACCCTAATCCTATCCCTCTCCTTGTTCTAAATAAAGAAATCCCCCCCCGAGGCTCACCGGCATCAGAGGCTCCCATACAGGCATCTCTGTAATGGATATCGTTACCGATATCGTTATGTGAGACCTAGGCCTAAGTGACATGAGCGGACGAGACATTGTGTGTGGGAGGAGAAGGAGAGATCGGTGTCAAACATAACACCCAGACAACGAGCCTGCTGCCTAGGCGTTATCGTGGTGCCACAAACTGAGAGAGAGATGTCCGATTTAGGGAGGTTAGTGGATGGGGGGAGCAGAAGAAGTTCAGTTTTGGAAAGGTTTAGTTTCAAATAGAGAGTGGACATGATATTGGAAACTGCAGCTAGACAGTCATTGCTGTTCTTTAATACCGCAGGGGTAAGGTCAGGGGCTGAAGTGTATAACCACAGACACGTGGACAAGTGCTTGTGGGCAAGGCCGCTACATCTCCTTGACAAAACACTGGGTTAATATTGTGGAGGCTCTGACACAGTCTGATCGAGGGACGGAACACGTCCTTCCCACACCAAGGATAGCAGGCCCTACCTCTGTCAGGGTTTCACCGACACTCTACAGCTCCGGAATGTCATGCTCTTCAGCCTCCTCCTCCTCCTCCTGCTCATCCTCATCCACTGTACCCTCCACACCAGTCCCAAGCTGGAAGCACTGCAGCACTGCCTCTGCGAAGCGGCAACAGGCTGTGCTGAAGCTAGTCTGCATAGGTGACAAACCCCACAATGAAGAAGAAGTGTGGACAGCTCTGAAACAGCAGGCAGATCACTGGCTCACACCTCTGAACCTAAAGCCAGGAAAGGTCGTGTGTGACAATGGACGGAACTTGGTGGCAGCTTTGAGGCGAGGCCAGCTGACGCATGTTCCATGCGTGGCCCACGTGCTCAACCTGGTGGTTCAGAGGTTTCTAAAGTCATACCCAGAGCTGTCTGAACTGCTGGTAAAAGTTCGCCGTCTGTCTGCACATTTTCGCAAGTCACCTGCTGCTTCAGCCGACCTTGGCGGATTTCAGCGCCGTTAGCGTCTTACGGCCCACAGACTGGTGTGTGATGTCCCCACGCGTTGGAATTCAACTCTGCACATGTTGGTCAGGATATGTGAGCAGAAGAGGGCAGTTGTTGACTACCTGCATCACCTAAGCCGTCGGGAAATGGTTCAAACTCCACACATAACACCTGAGGAGTGGAGATGGATGTCCGACCTATGTACCGTCCTCCAAAACTTTGAGGACTCCACCCAGATGGTGAGCGGCGATGACGCCATTATTAGCGTCACCATTAGTGATGAGCGAGTACTAAAATGCTCGGGTGCTCGAAGCTCGGGCCGAGCATCCCGAGATACTCGTGTACTCGGCCCGAGTAACGAGCCCAATGTTATCCTATGGGAGACACGAGTATTTTTATGAAATGACTGCCGGCAGCATGGAAAAACCCTAAAAATGTCACAAAAGTCTCAGAAGAGTGCTGAAATGACATGGCAACACCATGGGGAAGACCCCTGGAAGCATTTCTCACTCAAAAGTCACAGCTGTGAACAATGTTGTCCGAGTTTCACGCCAATTTTACGGAGTCTCCAGAAAACCTTCCAAAATTACACCAAAATGAATATTTAGGGTGGAAATGTTAAGGGCACATACCCAATAGTGAGATAAAGCTGGTGTATGTCACTTTTTGTGATTACATGAAAGATTTTACGTGAAAACATTGTGCGACACTCCGATGACCCTGACAAGAGACGTACATGAAGCCCTGTCTAGAAATAAAGTGCCCATTTTGAGGAACTAGGTCTATTGTAGTATCTTCCTTTGCCAGGGCAGTCCAAAATTGGGAGGTTCACCAATGCCCCTGGATACAGACATGCAGGATGGCCTGTAAACAAGAACTGGGTGTATTGTAGTATAGCCCTTTGGCCAGGGCAGCCAAAAATTGGGAGGGTCAACAATGACCCATGCATTCTGACATGTAGTAGGGCCTGTAACCCTTAAGTGGGTGTATTGTAGTAGAGCCCTTTGGTCAGGGCAGCCAAAAATTGGAAGGTTCAACAATGACCCATGCATACAGACATGTAGTAGTGCCTGTAACCCTCAAGTGGGTGTATTGTAGTAGAGCCCTTTGGTCAGGGCAGCCAAAAATTGGGAGGTTCAACAATGACCCATGCATACAGACATGTAGTAGGGCCTGTAACCCTCAAGTGGGTGTATTGTAGTAGAGCCCTTTGGTCAGGGCAGCCAAAAATTGGAAGGTTCAACAATGACCCATGCATACAGACATGTAGTAGGGCCTGTAACCCTCAAGTGGGTGTATTGTAGTAGAGCCCTTTGGTCAGGGCAGCCAAAAATTGGGAGGTTCAACAATGACCCATGCATACAGACATGTAGTAGGGCCTGTAACCCTCAAGTGGGTGTATTGTAGTAGAGCCCTTTGGTCAGGGCAGCCAAAAATTGGAAGGTTCAACAATGACCCATGCATACAGACATGTAGTAGGGCCTGTAACCCTCAAGTGGGTGTATTGTAGTATAGCCCTTTGGTCAGGGCAGCCAAAAATTGGGAGGTTCAACAATGACCCATGCATTCAGACATGTAGTAGGGCCTGTAACCCTCAAGTGGGTGTATTTTAGCCTAGGCCTTTGGCCAGGGCAGCCAAAAATTGGGAGGTTCAACAATGACCCATGCATACAGACATGTAGTAGGGCCTGTAACCCTCAAGTGGGTGTATTGTAGTAGACCCTTTGGTCAGGGCAGCCAAAAATTGGGAGGTTCAACAATGACCCATGCATACAGACATGTAGTAGGGCCTGTAACCCTCAAGTGGGTGTATTGTAGTAGAGCCCTTTGGTCAGGGCAGCCAAAAATTGGAAGGTTCAACAATGACCCATGCATACAGACATGTAGTAGGGCCTGTAACCCTCAAGTGGGTGTATTGTAGTAGAGCCCTTAGGTCAGGGCAGCCAAAAATTGTGAGGCTCCTCTTTGTCCCTGGATGGAGACGTGCAGGAGGGCCTGTTAAGAAGAACTGGGTGTATTGTAGTAGAGCCCTTTGGTCAGGGCAGCCAAAAATTGGGAGGTTCAACAATGACCCATGCATACAGACATGTAGTAGGGCCTGTAACCTTTAAGTGGGTGTATTGTAGTAGAGCCCTTTGGTCAGGGCAGCCAAAAATTGGAAGGTTCAACAATGACCCATGCATACAGACATGTAGTAGGGCCTGTAACCCTCAAGTGGGTGTATTGTAGTAGAGCCCTTTGGTCAGGGCAGCCAAAAATTGGAAGGTTCAACAATGACCCATGCATACAGACATGTAGTAGTGCCTGTAACCCTCAAGTGGGTGTATTGTAGTAGAGCCCTTTGGTCAGGGCAGCCAAAAATTGGGAGGTTCAACAATGACCCATGCATACAGACATGTAGTAGGGCCTGTAACCCTCAAGTGGGTGTATTGTAGTAGAGCCCTTTGGTCAGGGCAGCCAAAAATTGGAAGGTTCAACAATGACCCATGCATACAGACATGTAGTAGGGCCTGTAACCCTCAAGTGGGTGTATTGTAGTAGAGCCCTTTGGTCAGGGCAGCCAAAAATTGGAAGGTTCAACAATGACCCATGCATACAGACATGTAGTAGGGCCTGTAACCCTCAAGTGGGTGTATTGTAGTAGAGCCCTTTGGTCAGGGCAGCCAAAAATTGGAAGGTTCAACAATGACCCATGCATACAGACATGTAGTAGGGCCTGTAACCCTCAAGTGGGTGTATTGTAGTAGAGCCCTTTGGTCAGGGCAGCCAAAAATTGGAAGGTTCAACAATGACCCATGCATACAGACATGTAGTAGGGCCTGTAACCCTCAAGTGGGTGTATTGTAGTAGAGCCCTTTGGTCAGGGCAGCCAAAAATTGGAAGGTTCAACAATGACCCATGCATACAGACATGTAGTAGGGCCTGTAACCCTTAAGTGGGTGTATTGTAGTAGAGCCCTTAGGTCAGGGCAGCCAAAAATTGTGAGGCTCCTCTTTGTCCCTGTATGGAGACGTGCAGGAGGTCCTGTTAAGAAGAACTGGGTGTATTGTAGTAGAGCCCTTGGTCAGGGCAGCCAAAAATTGGGAGGCTCCTCTTTGTCCCTGGATGGAACGTCAGAGGGCCTGTAAGCAAGTGGGTGTATTGTAGTAGAGCCCTTGGTCAGGGCAGCCAAAAATTGGGAGGTTCACAATGACCCATGCATACAGAATGTAGTAGGGCCTGTTAACCTTAATGGGTGTATTGTAGTAGAGCCCTTTGGTCAGGGCAGCCAAAAATTGGAAGGTTCAACAATGACCCATGCATACAGACATGTAGTAGGGCCTGTAACCCTCAAGTGGGTGTATTGTAGTAGAGCCCTTTGGTCAGGGCAGCCAAAAATTGGAAGGTTCAACAATGACCCATGCATACAGACATGTAGTAGGGCCTGTAACCCTCAAGTGGGTGTATTGTAGTAGAGCCCTTTGGTCAGGGCAGCCAAAAATTGGAAGGTTCAACAATGACCCATGCATACAGACATGTAGTAGGGCCTGTAACCCTCAAGTGGGTGTATTGTAGTAGAGCCCTTTGGTCAGGGCAGCCAAAAATTGGAAGGTTCAACAATGACCCATGCATACAGACATGTAGTAGGGCCTGTAACCCTCAAGTGGGTGTATTGTAGTAGAGCCCTTTGGTCAGGGCAGCCAAAAATTGGGAGGTTCAACAATGACCCATGCATACAGACATGTAGTAGGGCCTGTAACCCTCAAGTGGGTGTATTGTAGTAGAGCCCTTTGGTCAAGGCAGCCAAAAATTGTGAGGCTCCTCTTTGTCCCTGGATGGAGACGTGCAGGAGGGCCTGTTAAGAAGAACAGGGTGTATTGTAGTGTAGCCCTTTTGTCAGGGCAGCCAAAAATTGTGAGGCTCCTCTTTGTCCCTGGATAGAGACGTGTAGGAGTACCTAAAAACATTTTTCCCATTGAAAAGGAGCGGGTCTCCTGTCGTTGTAATGCCCATTCTAACAGAATGGGCTAAAAAATTTACCACTGCGGGTATACCTCAAACAAGAGCCTAACTATTCTAACGCTCATCATGGTGTCACATGAGGAGAAGGAGTAGCAGTCCAGCGATTAGCCAAAGTACGGAAGTGTGTACCCATGGGTGAGTGGAGGTACATGTCAAATTCAAATAACCAAATAAAATTCAGTTGTCATTTGCTGGTGGTGTGGTGAAGTCTGGCCCAATCCAACCCTTGTTCATCTTGATCAGAGTGAGCCTGTCCGCATTTTCAGTTGACAGGCGGGTGCGTTTATCAGTGATGATTCCACCTGCTGCACTGAAAACACGCTCTGATAAAACGCTAGCGGCAGGGCAGGCCAGGACTTCCAAGGCGTAGAGAGCCAATTCATGCCACGTGTCGAGCTTGGAGACCCAATAATTGAAAGGCACCGATGAATCTCGCAGTACAGTTGTTCGATCTGCAAGGTACTCCTTCAGCATCTGCCCGAACTTAGCATTTCTGGTGGCACTACCCCGCACCTCAGGGGCTGTGGTACGTGAGGGGCTGAGAAAACTGTCCCACATCGTAAAGACAGTTCCCCTGCCTCTGGCGGATTGGACTTGTGCCCCTCTCGGCCGTACGCCTTGGTTGTCCATCGAATCCTGACCTATGCCGCTAGCGTTTTGTGAGGGGAAGGATTTCACAACTTCCGTGACTATGGCCCTCTGGAACTGCAGCATTTTGGCTGACCTCTCCGCCTCAGGAATGAGAGACATAAAGTTCTCCTTGTAGCGTGGGTCTAAGAGTGTTGCCAACCAGTACTGATTGTCGGCCAAGATGTTCTGAACGCGAGGGTCACGAGACAGGCAGCTTACCATAAAGTCAGCCATGTGCGCCAGACTCTTAACAGCCATCACATCAGTATCCAGACCAACACGATGACTGAACATGCTGTCCTCCTCCTCCTCCTCCTCCTCCTCCTCATCTCCCCTGTCCTCTGGCCAGCCACGCTGAATCGAGGGTATGACTGGTGTGCATGTCATATCCCCAATTTGGCCTGAGAGTTGCTCCATGTCTTCATCCTCCTCCTCCTCCTCCTCCTCGTCATAGTCCTCCACTACACGTTGTGATGACATGAGGCTGGGCTGTGTGTTTTCACCCACACCCACTACAGTTTCTTGCTCTAAGTCATCGCGCTCTGCCTGCAATGCATCCTCTTTTATTTTCAGCAGAGACCGTTTTAGAAGGCAGAGTAGTGGTATGGTGACGCTAATAATGGCGTCATCACCGCTCACCATCTTGGTGGAGTCCTCAAAGTTTTGGAGGACGGTGCATAGGTCCGACATCCATCTCCACTCCTCAGGTGTTATGTGTGGAGTTTGACCCATTTCCCGACGGCTTAGGTGATGCAGGTAGTCCACAACTGCCCTCTTCTGCTCACATATCCTGACCAACATGTGCAGCGTTGAATTCCAACGCGTGGGGACATCACACACCAGTCTGTGGGCCGGAAGACGCAAACGGCGCTGAAAGCTTGCAAGGCCGGCTGAAGCAGCAGGTGACTTGCGAAAATGTGCAGACAGACGCCGAACTTTTACCAGCAGGTCAGACACCTCCGGGTATGACTTCACAAACCTCTGAACCACCAGGTTGAGCACATGGGCCACGCATGGAACATGCGTCAGCTGCCCTCGCCTCAAAGCTGCCACCAGGTTCCGGCCATTGTCACACACGACCTTTCCTGGCTTTAGGTTCAGAGGTGTGAGCCAGTGATCTGCCTGCTGTTTCAGAGCTGTCCACACCTCTTCTGCATTGTGGGGTTTGTCACCTATGCAGACTAGCTTCAGCACAGCCTGTTGCCGCTTTGCAGAGGCAGTGCTGCAGTGCTTCCAGCTTGGGACTGGTGTGGAGGGTACAGTGGATGAGGATGCGCAGGTGGAGGAGGAGGAGGCTGAAGAGCATGACATTCCGGAGCTGTAGAGTGTCGGTGAAACCATGACAGAGGTAGGGCCTGCTATCCTTGGTGTGGGAAGGACGTGTTCCGTCCCTCGCTCAGACTGGGTCCCAGCCTCCACAATATTAATCCAGTGTGCCGTCAGGGAGATGTAGCGGCCTTGCCCACAAGCACTTGTCCACGTGTCTGTGGTTAGGTGGACTTTGGCTGAAACAGCATTGTTCAGGGCACGTGTGATGGTGTTGGACACGTGGTTATGCAATGCGGGGACGGCACATCTGGAGAAATAGTGTCGGCTGGGGACCGAGTAACGTGGGACAGCAGCCGCCATCAGGTCGCGGAATGCGTCCGTCTCCACCAGACGGAAAGGCAACATTTCTAGCGCTATGAGTCGCGAAATGTGAGCATTGAGGACTGTGGCATGTGGGGCATTGGCAGCGTATTTGCGCCTGCGTTCAAATGTTTGCTGAATGGATAATTGAACGCTGCGCTGGGACAAGGACGTGCTTGATGGTGGCGTAATTTGTGCTTCAGCAACTTCAGGTGCAGGACCGGAGGCTTGTTTGCGGCCAGCATGGACAGGGGATTGGCTTGCATGCACAACAGCCGAAGACCTAGCAGTGACATCAGCACGCACCGCTCCTCGACTCTGTGGTACTTCCCACAAAGTCGGGTGCTTGGCTGACATGTGCCTGATCATGCTGGTGGTGGTCAGGCTGCTAGTTTTCGTACCCCTGCTGATAGTGGCATGGCAGGTGTGGCAAATGGCCTTTTTAGAGTCTTCTGGAGCCAACTTAAAAAACTCCCAGACTCGGGAAGACCGAACATTTGCACAGGCACCTTGAGTCGTGTTGTTGTTCCGGGGAACGGTTGCCTGCCTTCTGCCTGCGGACGCACCCCTGCTTCGTACTGGCTGTTGTGATGCTACGCCTCCCTCCCCCTGTGCACTGCTGTCCTCGCTCTGCATATCCTCCTGCCATGTAGGGTCAGCTACTGGATCATCCACCACGTCGTCTTCCTCTTCCGCACCCTGATCCTCCTCCTGACTTCCTGGCAATTGTGTCTCATCATCGTCCACCCCTTGTTGAGACACTTTGACAACGTTCCGTTCGTCATAACGCGGCTGCTCAAATATTTGGGCATCTGTACATACCATCTCCTCATGACCCACTTCAAGAGGAGGTGGCGACAGGCCAGATTCTGCGAATGGATACGTGAAAAGCTCTTCCGAGTGTCCTAGTGTGGGATCTGTAATGTCCGTGGACGTGTAATCGGCCAGGTGGTAGGAAGGAGGATCAGGTTGGGAAATGTGCGGTGCAGTATCACGGCTACTGACAGTTGACCGTGCGGAAGACAGGGTGTTTGTGGAGGTGCCCATCTGACTTGAAGCATTATCCGCTATCCAAGTAACAACCTGTTGACACTGGTCTTGGTTCAACAGTGGTGTACTGCTGCGGGCCCCAAGAATTTGGGACAGGACGTGCGAGCGAGGAGATGTGGCCCTTTGTTGTTGCGAAATGAGTGCTTGCACACGACCTCGGCCTCTGCCTGCACCACCATCACGTCCACTTCCTTGTTCCTTGCCAACGCCCTTGCCAACGCCTTTGCGCATTTTGCCTGTATAGAGCGACAACTGCCTGGTCACTGTGGAGGTCACAGGAGATTAGGATTTTAGTTCCCTAACCTGTAGAAACTTATGACGTACAACAGTGTGGTGACTGTTGAGATGACAATAGTTAGGATTTTAGTTCCCTAACCTGTAGAAACGTATGACGTACAACAGTGTGGTGACTGTTGAGATGACAAGAGTTAGGATTTTAGTTCCCTAACCTGTAGAAACGTATGACGTACAACAGTGTGGTGACTGTTGAGATGACAAGAGTTAGGATTTTAGTTCCCTAACTTGTAGAAACGTATGACGTACAACAGTGTGGTGACTGTTGAGATGACAATAGTTAGGATTTTAGTTCCCTAACCTGTAGAAACTTATGACGTACAACAGTGTGGTGACTGTTGAGATGACAATAGTTAGGATTTTAGTTCCCTAACCTGTAGAAACTTATGACGTACAACAGTGTGGTGACTGTTGAGATGACAATAGTTAGGATTTTAGTTCCCTAACCTGTAGAAACGTATGACGTACAACAGTGTGGTGACTGTTGAGATGACAAGAGTTAGGATTTTAGTTCCCTAACCTGTAGAAACGTATGACGTACAACAGTGTGGTGACTGTTGAGATGACAAGAGTTAGGACTTTAGTTCCCTAACTTGTAGAAACTTATGACGCACAACAGTGTGGTGACTGTTGAGATGACAATAGTTAGGATTTTAGTTCCCTAACCTGTAGAAACGTATGACGTACAACAGTGTGGTGACTGTTGAGATGACAATAGTTAGGATTTTAGTTCCCTAACCTGTAGAAACGTATGACGTACAACAGTGTGGTGACTGTTGAGATGACAATAGTTAGGATTTTAGTTCCCTAACCTGTAGAAACTTATGACGTACAACAGTGTGGTGACTGTTGAGATGACAATAGTTAGGATTTTAGTTCCCTAACCTGTAGAAACGTATGACGTACAACAGTGTGGTGACTGTTGAGATGACAAGAGTTAGGATTTTAGTTCCCTAACCTGTAGAAACGTATGACGTACAACAGTGTGGTGACTGTTGAGATGACAAGAGTTAGGACTTTAGTTCCCTAACTTGTAGAAACTTATGACGCACAACAGTGTGGTGACTGTTGAGATGACAATAGTTAGGATTTTAGTTCCCTAACCTGTAGAAACGTATGACGTACAACAGTGTGGTGACTGTTGAGATGACAATAGTTAGGATTTTAGTTCCCTAACCTGTAGAAACGTATGACGTACAACAGTGTGGTGACTGTTGAGATGACAATAGTTAGGATTTTAGTTCCCTAACCTGTAGAAACTTATGACGTACAACAGTGTGGTGACTGTTGAGATGACAAGAGTTAGGACTTTAGTTCCCTAACTTGTAGAAACTTATGATGCACAACAGTGTGGTGACTGTTGAGATGACAATAGTTAGGATTTTAGTTCCCTAACCTGTAGAAACTTATGACGTACAACAGTGTGGTGACTGTTGAGATGACAATAGTTAGGATTTTAGTTCCCTAACCTGTAGAAACTTATGACGTACAACAGTGTGGTGACTGTTGAGATGACAATAGTTAGGATTTTAGTTCCCTAACCTGTAGAAACGTATGACGTACAACAGTGTGGTGACTGTTGAGATGACAATAGTTAGGATTTTAGTTCCCTAACCTGTAGAAACGTATGACGTACAACAGTGTGGTGACTGTTGAGATGACAAGAGTTAGGATTTTAGTTCCCTAACCTGTAGAAACGTATGACGTACAACAGTGTGGTGACTGTTGAGATGACAAGAGTTAGGACTTTAGTTCCCTAACTTGTAGAAACTTATGACGCACAACAGTGTGGTGACTGTTGAGATGACAATAGTTAGGATTTTAGTTCCCTAACCTGTAGAAACGTATGACGTACAACAGTGTGGTGACTGTTGAGATGACAATAGTTAGGATTTTAGTTCCCTAACCTGTAGAAACGTATGACGTACAACAGTGTGGTGACTGTTGAGATGACAATAGTTAGGATTTTAGTTCCCTAACCTGTAGAAACTTATGACGTACAACAGTGTGGTGACTGTTGAGATGACAAGAGTTAGGACTTTAGTTCCCTAACTTGAATACAGGTATGACTTACAACAGTGTGGTGACTGTTGAGATGACAAGAGTTAGGATTTTAGTTCCCTAACCTGAATAAAGGTATGACTTACAACAGTATGGTGACTGTTTTGATGACAAGAGTTAGGATTTTAGTTCCCTAACCTGTATTAAGGTACTACGTACACCTGTCTGGTGACTGTAATGGTTCAAGAGAGGATTTTAGTCCCTAACCTGTATTAAGGTAGTACGTACACCTGTCTGGTGACTGTGTTGATGACAAGAGTTAGGATTTTAGTTCCCTAACCTGTATTAAGGTAGTACGTACACCTGTCTGGTGACTGTTTTGATGACAAGAGTTAGGATTTTAGTTCCCTAACCTGTATTAAGGTACTACGTACACCTGTCTGGTGACTGTAATGGTTCAAGAGAGGATTTTAGTCCCTAACCTGTATTAAGGTAGTACGTACACCTGTCTGGTGACTGTGTTGATGACAAGAGTTAGGATTTTAGTTCCCTAACCTGTATTAAGGCAGTACGTACACCTGTCTGGTGACTGTAATGGTTCAAGAGAGGATTTTAGTCCCTAACCTGTCTGGTGACTGTTTTGATGACAAGAGTTAGGATTTTAGTTCCCTAACCTGTATTAAGGTAGTACGTACACCTGTCTGGTGACTGTAATGGTTTGAAGAGAGGATTTTAGTCCCTAACCTGTATTAAGGTACTAAGTACAAGAGTGTGGTGACTCTAATGGTCACAGAAAAGCTTGGATTTCAATCTGTATCACCCTGCCTATATCCTCCTAGATTAGTCCTGAGAAGGACTGTTCTGGTCACTGGAAATCTTGGACTCCGATCTGGATCACCCTGCCTATGTCCTCCTAGATTAGTCCTGAGAAGGACTGTTGTGGTCAGCAGCAGTTTGCAGCCCTGATCCGGATCTACCTATGAGGGCCGCAAATCTGTCCCTAATCAGCAGCAGACACTCTCCCTACACTCACTGTCTGGAAGGCTGTGTGCCGAGCACAGCGCGCCGGGACTTATAAAGGCTCGGTGACGCTGTGCAGGCCGGCCAATCACTGCTATACCACAACCAAGAGGGCTGTGGCATTGCAGTGGTCTGTCAGCCAATCCCTGCACGTGGGCTGACTCTCAAAAGAGCGCCAACATGGAGAGATGACGACCACGAGCACAGCACGAGTATCGCGAGATTACTCGGTGCTCGGCGAGTCGCCCGAGTACAGTGATACTCGTGCGAGTAACGAGTAGTGCCGAGCATGTTCGCTCAACACTAGTCACCATACCACTACTCTGCCTTCTAAAACGGTCTCTGCTGAAAAACAAAGAGGATGCATTGCAGGCCGAGCGCGATGACTTGGAGCAAGAAACAGTAGTGGGTGTGGGTGAAAACACAGAGTCCAGCCTCATCTCATCACAACGTGCAGTGGAGGACTATGACGAGGAGGAGGAGGATGAAGACATGGAGCAACTCTCTGGCCAAATTGAGGATATGACATGCACACCAGTCATACCCTCGATTCAGCGTGGCTGGCCAGAGGACAGGGGAGATGAGGAGGAGGAGGAGGAGGAGGACAGCATGTTCAGTCATCGTGTTGGTCTGGATACTAAAGTGATGGCTGTTAAGAGTCTGGCGCACATGGCTGACTTTATGGTAAGCTGCCTGCCTCGTGACCCTCGCGTTCAGAACATCTTGGCCGACAATCTGTACTGGTTGGCAACACTGTTAGACCCACGGTACAAGGAGAACTTTATGTCTGTCATTCCTGAGGCGGAGAGGTCAGCCAAAACGCAGCAGTTCCAGAAGGCCATAGTCACGGAAGTAGGCAAATCATTCCCCTCACAAAACGCTAGCGGCATAGGTCAGGAATCGGTGGACAACCAAGGCGTACGGCCAAGAGGGCACAAGTCCAATCCGCCAAAGGTAGGGGAACAGTCTTTACGAGGTGGGACAGTTTTCTCAGCCCCTCACGTACCACAGCCCCTGAGGTGCGGGGTAGTGACACAAGAAATGCTAAGTTTGGTCAGATGCTGAAGGAGTACCTTGCCGATCGAACAACTGTACTGCGAGATTCCTCTGTGCCTTACAATTATTGGGTCTCCAAGCTGGACACGTGGCATGAATTGGCTCTCTACGCCTTGGAAGTCCTGGCCTGCACTGCCGCTAGCATTTTGTCACAGCGTGTTTTCAGTGCCGCAGGTGGAATCATTACTGATAAACGCAACCGCCTGTCAACTGAAAATGCTGACAGGCTGACTGAGATCAAGATGAGCAAGGGTTGGATTGGGCCAGACTTCACCACACCACCAACAAATGACAACTGAATTTAAATTTTGTAATGGGAATTTGCCATGTACCTCCACTGACCCATGGGTACACACTTCTGGACTTCGGAGTGTCCAAGTGTGGGATCAGTAATGTCTGTGGACGTGCACTCAGCCAGTTGGTAGGAAGGAGGATCAGGTTGGGAAATGTGCGGTGCAGTATCACGGCTACTGACAATTGACCGTGTGGAAGACAGGGTGTTTGTGGAGGTGCCAATCAGACTTGAAGCATTATCCGCTATCCAAATAACAAGCTGTTGACACTAGTGTTGGTTCAAGAGCGTAGTACTGCAGCGGGCCCCAACAATTTGGGACAGGACGTGTGAGCGAGTAGATGTGCCACTTTCTTGTTGCGAAATTTGTGCTTGCACACGACCTCGGCCTCTGCCTGCACCACCATCACGTTCACCTCCTTGTTCCTTGCCAACGCCCTTGCGCATTTTGCTTGTATACAGCGACAACAGTCACAGGAGAGGATTTTAGTCCCTAACCTGTATCAAGGTATGACGTACACCAGTCTGGTGACTGTTCAGATCACAAGAGATTAGGATTTTAGTTCCCTAACCTGTATCAAGGTATGACGTACAACAGTCTGGTGACTTGAATGGTTTTAGGAGAGGATTTTAGTCCCTAACCTGTAGAAAGGTATGACGTACAACAGTGTGGTGACTGTTGAGATGACAAGAGTTAGGATTTTAGTTCCCCAACCTGTAGAAAGGTATGACGTACAACAGTGTGGTGACTGTTGAGATGACAAGAGTTAGGATTTTTGTTCCCTAACCTGAATAAAGGTATGACGTACAACAGTGTGGTGACTGTTGAGATGACAAGAGTTAGGATTTTAGTTCCCTAACCTGTAGAAAGGTATGACGTACAACAGTGTGGTGACTGTTGAGATGACAAGAGTTAGGATTTTAGTTCCCTAACTTGTATAAACGTATGACGTACAACAGTGTGGTGACTGTTGAGATGACAAGATTTAGGATTTTATTTCCCTAACCTGTATAAAGGGTATGACGTACAACAGTGTGGTGACTGTTGAGATGACAAGAGTTAGGATTTTAGTTCCCTAACCTGTAGAAAGGTATGACGTACAACAGTGTGGTGACTGTTGAGATGACAAGAGTTAGGATTTTAGTTCCCTAACCTGTATAAACGTATGACGTACAACAGTATGGTGACTGTTGAGATGACAAGAGTTAGGATTTTAGTTCCCTAACCTGTATAAACGTATGACGTACAACAGTGTGGTGACTGTTGAGATGACAAGAGTTAGGATTTTAGTTCCCTAACCTGTAGAAACGTATGACGTACACCAGTGTGGTGACTGTTGAGATGACAATAGTTAGGATTTTAGTTCCCTAACTTGTAGAAACTTATGACGTACAACAGTGTGGTGACTGTTGAGATGACAAGAGTTAGGATTTTAGTTCCCTAACCTGTAGAAACTTATGACGTACAACAGTGTGGTGACTGTTGAGATGACAAGAGTTAGGATTTTAGTTCCCTAACCTGTAGAAACGTATGACGTACAACAGTGTGGTGACTGTTGAGATGACAAGAGTTAGGATTTTTGTTCCCTAACTTGTACAAACTTATGACGTACAACAGTGTGGTGACTGTTGAGATGACAAGAGTTAGGATTTTAGTTCCCTAATTTGTAGAAACGTATGACGTACAACACTGTGGTGACTGTTGAGATGACAATAGTTAGGATTTTAGTTCCCTAACTTGTAGAAACTTATGACGTACAACAGTGTGGTGACTGTTGAGATGACAAGAGTTAGGATTTTAGTTCCCTAACCTGTAGAAACGTATGACGTACAACAGTGTGGTGACTGTTGAGATGACAAGAGTTAGGATTTTAGTTCCCTAACCTGTAGAAACGTATGACGTACACCAGTGTGGTGACTGTTGAGATGACAATAGTTAGGATTTTAGTTCCCTAACTTGTAGAAACTTATGACGTACAACAGTGTGGTCACTGTTGAGATGACAAGAGTTAGGATTTTAGTTCCCTAACCTGTATTAAGGTAGTACGTACACCTGTCTGGTGACTGTAATGGTTTAAAGAGAGGATTTTAGTCCCTAACCTGTATTAAGGTAGTACGTACACCTGTCTGGTGACTGTTTTGATGACAAGAGTTAGGATTTTAGTTCCCTAACCTGTATTAAGGTAGTACGTACACCTGTCTGGTGACTGTAATGGTTTGAAGAGAGGATTTTAATCCCTAAACTGTATTAAGGTAGTACGTACACCTGTCTGGTGACTGTTTTGATGACAAGAGTTAGGATTTTAGTTCCCTAACCTGTATTAAGGTAGTACGTACACCTGTCTGGTGACTGTAATGGTTTCAGGAGACGATTTTAGTCCCTAACCTGTATTAAGGTAGTACGTACACCTGTCTGGTGACTGTAATGGTTTGAAGAGAGGATTTTAGTCCCTAACCTGTATTAAGGTAGTACGTACACCTGTCTGGTGACTGTTTTGATGACAAGAGTTAGGATTTTAGTTCCCTAACCTGTATTAAGGTAGTACGTACACCTGTCTGGTGACTGTAATGGTTTGAAGAGAGGATTTTAATCCCTAACCTGTATTAAGGTAGTACGTACACCTGTCTGCTGACTGTTTTGATGACAAGAGTTAGGATTTTAGTTCCCTAACCTGTATTAAGGTACTACGTACACCTGTCTGGTGACTGTAATGGTTTGAAGAGAGGATTTTAGTCCCTAACCTGTATTAAGGTAGTACGTACACCTGTCTGGTGACTGTTTTGATGACAAGAGTTAGGATTTTAGTTCCCTAACCTGTATTAAGGAAGTACGTACACCTGTCTGGTGACTGTAATGGTTTGAAAGAGAGAATTTTAGTCCCTAACCTGTATTAAGGTACTAAGTACAAGAGTGTGGTGACTCTAATGGTCACAGAAAAGCTTGATTCCAATCTGTATCACCCTGCCTATATCCTCCGAGATAGTCTGAGAAGGACTGTTCGGTCACTGGAAATCTTGGACTCCGATCTGGATCACCCTGCCTATGTCCTCCTAGATTAGTCCTGAGAAGGACTGTTGTGGTCAGCAGCAGTTTGCAGCCCTGATCCGGATCTACCTATGAGGGCCGCAAATCTGTCCCTAATCAGCAGCAGACACTCTCCCTACACTCACTGTCTGGAAGGCTGTGTGCCGAGCACAGCGCGCCGGGACTTATAAAGGCTCGGTGACGCTGTGCAGGCCGGCCAATCACTGCTATACCACAACTAACAGGGCTGTGGCATTGCAGTGGTCTGTCAGCCAATCCCTGCACGTGGGCTGGCTCTCAAAAGAGCGCCAACATGGAGAGATGACGACCACGAGCACAGCACGAGTATCGCGAGATTACTCGGTGCTCGGCGAGTCGCCCGAGTACAGTGATACTCGTGCGAGTAACGAGTAGTGCCGAGCATGTTCGCTCAACACTATTTAATTTGTCTTCAATGAAAAAACACAAAAGAGAATGAAGCAAAAAGCAAAACATTGATCATTTCACACAAAACTCCATAAATAGGCCAGACAAAAGTATTGGCACCCTCAGCCTAATACTTGGTTGCACAATTTTAGCCAAAATAACTGCGATCAACCGCTTCCGGTAACAATGAATGCGTTTCTCTGCTGCAATTTTAGACCATTCTTGTTTGGCAAACTGCTCCAGGTCCCTGATATTTGAAGGGTGCCTTCTCCAAACTGCCATTTTTAGATCTCTCCACAGGTGTTCTATGGGATTCAGGTCTGGACTCATTGCTGGCCACCTTAGAAGTCTCCAGTGCTTTCTCTCAAACCATTTTCTAGTGCTTTTTGAAGTGTGTTTTGGGTCATTGTCCTGCTGGAAGACCCATAACCTCTGAGGGAGACCCAGCTTTCTCACACTGGGCCCTACATTATGCTGCAAAATTTGTTGGTAGTCTTCAGACTTCATAATGCCATGCACACGGTCAGGCAGTCCAGTGCCAGAGGCAGCAAAGCAACCCCAAAACATCAGGGAACCTCCGCCATGTTTGACTGTAGGGACCGTGTTCTTTTCTTTGAATGCCTCTTTTTTTCTCCTGTAAACTCTATGTTGATGCCTTTGCCCAAAAAGAGAGAACATTCTTCCAAAACGTTTTAGGCTTTCTCAGGTAAGTTTTGGCAAACTCCAGCCTGGCTTTTTTATGTCTCGGGGTAAAAAGTGGGGTTTTCCTGGGTCTCCTACTATACAGTCCCTTTTCATTCAGACGCCAATGGATAGTACAGGTTGACACTGTTGTACCCTCGGACTGCAGGGCAGCTTGAACTTGTTTGGATGTTAGTCGAGGTTCTTTATCCACCATCCGCACAATCTTGCGTTGAAATCTCTTGTCAATTTTTCTTTTCCGTCCACATATAGGGAGATTAGCCACAGTGCCATGGGCTTTAAACTTCTTGATGACACTGCGCACGGTAGACACAGGAGCATTCAGGTCTTTGGAGATGGACCTGTAGCTTTGAGATTGCTCATGCTTCCTCACAATTTGGTTTCTCAAGTCCTCAGCCAGTTCTTTGGTCTTCTTTCTTTTCTCCATGCTCAATGTGGTACACACAAGGACACAGGACAGAGGTTGAGTCAACTTTAATCCATGTCAACTGGCTACAAGTGTGATTTAGTTATTGCCAACACCTGTTGGTGCCACAGGTAAGTTACAGGTGCTGTTAATTACACAAATTAGAGAAGCATCACATGATTTCTCGAACAGTGCCAATACTTTTGTCTACCCCCTTTTTTATGTTTGGTGTGGAATTATATCCAATTTGGCTTTAGGACAATTCTTTTTGTGTTTTCTTCATTGAAGACAAATTAAATGAAGATAATAATACCAAAGAATTTGTGATTGCAATCATTTTCAGGAAGAAACTAAGTATTATCTGACAGAATTGCAGGGGTGTCAATACTTTTAGCCAACACTGTATATTTATTAAAATGCGGCTTAAGGATACTGGCAATGAGTGTATATTTGACACTGGTAATCTTGATAGGTAAGTTGTATATGGGGAATATAGTCAGCTGGTCTATGTATAATTTATATGGGGGGGTTTTAGCTTTGTTTATTATATACCAGTGCACGATTGGTGTATTGGGAGTGGGGGAGGAGATTTATGGTATAAGAGCACTGTGTATATGGGGAGAGTATACACTTGAGAAAGGTCTGCGTACCGAAACGTTGTGCGGGGGAATGGACGGAATAAAAATGAAGCTTTGAATTTATACCAGCTTGAGAGGCGCTGTTCTTTCTTTTCTACATGTTGAAGTCCAGGTGGGTCACCCTGGTCAATACGAGCATCTCGCTGATTGGGGTTCAGTGAGCTCCTAATTCATGTGGTGCTGTTGATACTTTGTTTCAAGCTATGCAGGACAGCCAATCACAGTGATCACCTGCTTCTGTTACCTCACAACAGGGTCTCTTTAACCCTTTACCATCCATCATGAGGATCCTCATGAATATTAAGGCTCCTATAATGACAAACACATGTTAGGAAGAAACAGATACCTCAATATGCTACCAGCCAACTCAATTGGGGGGGCCACAAGCCCATGCAGCCCCCACTCTAAGCGAATAGGGGGTTCAACATGACCGGCTTCTCTGTGTCATACACTTGTACAAGTCTCTCAGTGTCCAGAATCTTGTTCAGACCAAGCCTGGTTAGTTTCTCCACAGGAATACACACCAAATAGTTCTCTGCAATCTGTATCTAACTTGCCCTTACTATGTAATTAATGTCCGGTCAGACTTCTGTATTACTCATAAGGCATGGCTTATCTTGCAGCCCACAGTGCAGATCGAGTCCTTGAATAATTTAAGCCAGGCACTTTCTTCCTTAGGTCCACGAGCCCCTCAGAACAGCCGACATGTCTTTATCTGTGTAGGATCTCCTCAGGAATCTGTCTCCCTCAATTTACCTCATGAGATTGAACCAAATTACTTCCTGGTTCCATTTCTTTCTACTCGTATTAAATGGTGACTTCCATTGGCCGAACTGAGTTACTGCAGGATTTACATTATCAGTGTTGAACATTTCAGCATTCTTACACCAGCTGCAGTGTTGAAACGGTTACCCATGGAGATTTTCAGCATTATCCTGTCCTCTCTTGCATTTGTCTTTTGAAGTTGACCAGCCTTCTTGGGTGACTTAAAAGAAATTGTGAGTGTGGCGCCCCTGCGTCCAGGAGGCCACAAAAGGGAACTGCAGCCAGGCAGGTAGGACATTGTTGCACACCAACACCCTCACAGCCCACACAACCCACGTGTCAGAGAAGGTGACATCCAGCCCTGAGATTAGAACTCTATGAGATTGAGGGGTGGTGGATCAGAGGAGTGGGTTGGGCACACCAGAAGTCAGGTGACTTGAGAGTATATAGGAAGGTGGAGGAGTGAAGGAAGTTAGTAGGCTCAAGGTGCCGAACAGCAAAGACCAGGAGTAGGCCGATGTGAGCTGAGATGCAAAGACAGAAAGACTTACACATGTTCTGTGAGTGCAAGGCCTAGGAGCGCAGAATCCGTACTGAGCCAGTGTGAGCCAGAGGGAAGAGAAAGCCCGTCCGACGCTGATGCCACCAGGAGTGTGACAGAACCGAGAGGGACGGTGGAACCCGTGCCCTAGACAGCAGCTAAAGCCACTGACTGCAGGCAGAGGAGTCCCTCCTATGATACTGAGAGGAACAGAGAGAAGGAGCCTGGTAGAGCCTCACACCTGAGGACTGCTGGAGGCTGGGCTGAGTAGAGTGTCGGCTCTAGAGAAGACCACAGTTTACCCGGGATCCCCAAACAACACGACGGGGGACCACAGCTTCATGTTAGGGTCCCTAACCCAAAGGACAGGCAGCTCAGTGACAAACTGGAGGGCCCACCAGGGGTCCGAGTCACCGCCATACTGTCCAGCGCACCACACACCATCCGTACAGACGGAGACCGTAGACAGCCCGGAAAGGACACTAAAGACTGTGTGAGGGGTCACAGAGAGAGAGAGGCCTGGCTGCAGAGTAAAGGGAACCCGGAGAGGGAGAATGTGCCCGTGTATTGAGAACTGTGCTTGAACTGTAAGAACTGCAACTGACTTGTAAACTGCTTGAAGAAGTGAGAGTAAAAGGCACGGAAAACCCTGAATTGGCCTCTCTTGTCAGTCTCTATCTGCAGACTATTCCTCCCATACAGGTTGCAGCAGATTCCCACCTGCAGAGCTACAAGCCTGTCAGCACCAGCAAGGAAGAGAGATCCTGCAGTGTCTGCAAAGTAAGTGTCCTGGACAATTCCACAACCCTTAACTCTTACTGCCCCGGGGATACAGTTCTTCCCACTGGAACTATAACATCTCCGCTGCTACTCCATCACCCCCGGAGGTTCTGCAGCAGCGGCGGACCCCATCACTGGCCGCATCAAGTGGGTGGCGTCACAAGTGACATTTTCCCTGTAAATATCCCCCTTTATTTGCCGAACCAGGGACACGGTCCGGACCAAGCCACCCGTGACTTCCCCGGCACCCTCCGGTCCGTTACCGAGTACCCCCGTCCCGTGGGGCCCGACATGATGTTGTATAAAATGACATATTCTGGAAATCACAGATTTGGAATGACCAACTTTTGTTGCTATAGCTGATAAGGTGATCACTTTTGCATTCAACTGGACAAGCTGCTGCTGGTGGGTTTCAGTCACTTTGGAAGGTCACACCATTTTTTCAAAGTGAGTGCATACTGGAAAGTTAGGCTGCCAGTTAAAAAGGATTTGTCAGATACATAAGGAAATTAGCACCAGGTGCCAGATTATCACCAATAATTTGCAGGTATCTGGGAGTGTTTTCTAATTTTGATCAGTGTTTTTTTTTTTCATTTATCTCATTTATATTTCTATTCTGTGCTTTAGAATATATTCAATTTATGAAATAACTTTAAAATACTGATAATTTCCTCATGTTAGGATATTTCACATAGGACAACACAATGACCTTAAGGAAATTGTGCGTTGTTCTCTAATTTTGATTGCCAGTGTATACTATGTATATTTCTCATTAATAGACACCATGGAAAGGTATTGCTGGATGTGTCTTTGAAAGGATTATATCCACATATAAATACAGTACATTTTGTGTTCCTTAAAAGGTCTAATGAGAATTGTACCTTGCATAGGTGATAAGTTAGGGCAAAAAGGGGTTTTAACATTAAGAATGCTGCTCCTCCAGATGATCAGTACATGAAATTTTAGGCAGACATTTTATAATCCCTGTATTTATAATATGCTGTATCTGTTAATCTTTGTATTTATATGTGGGCACAAACCCATATCTACAATGCAAATAAGGTTTTCAGTTACACTTGTGTTTGTCTCATGCTTTACAAAAACATGTCTTTATTAATATGCAAGCTTGGATCTGCAGGTACATTGTGTCGATAGCAGTGCTGTGAGGCACCATAGTAACAACATCTGGGCTGCATAATTATATGTGCCACCTCCATAGTATGGCTACATAAATAGATTCATGGTACTGTTTATATGAATGTAATGTCCTCAAAAGAAAACCCAAGACAGCAAGAAACAGAGTCAATGAGGGCTGGCATGCATTGGGTCAGACGGCAAGGAAGAGAGTTAGTGAGGGCTGGCATGCATTGGGTCAGACGGCAAGGAAGAGAGTTAGTGAGGGCTGGCATGCATTGGGTCAGACGGCAAGGAAGAGAGTTAGTGAGGGCTGGCATGCATTGGGTCAGACGGCAAGAAAGCGAGTCAGTGAGGGCTGGCATGCATTGGGTCAGATGGCAAGAAAGAGAGTATGTGAGGGCTGGCATGCATTCGATCAGACGGCAAGCAAAAAAAGGGTCAGTGAGGGTCGGACATGTTATAGAAGTTGAAAGGGCTTGTCCAGGAGTGGAGAACCTTCTAACTGTATGTGATGGTATCTTTTACCACTCCATCCTTTGGCCTCGGCGGTCACTTGCACATAGTTAACTAAAAAAGAAGGAGATACAAAGAGGCGCAGATTGTGCCTTATCAAAAGGACACTGAATGTTTCTATGTGGATTATAAAACTATCCACTCACCTTTTCTGGTTGTGAGACTCACAACCAGTATGAAAGCATGAGACAGCTGCTGCAGAACCTCCACCAAACGCAAAACCGCGGGAAATCAGGAGACAAAACTGGAAATGGTGTCCACGGTCCGCGCTGCTGCTCTTTTCCAAAGGATTTCACAAGACGGTTATTACCATAAGAATGTCCTTTATTTTCATCACACCTACGCGTTTCGGTGCTGTCCCAGCACCTTCCCCCTGAGGAAGGTGCTGGGACAGCACCGAAACGCGTAGGTGTGATGAAAATAAAGGACATTCTTATGGTAATAACCGTCTTGTGAAATCCTTTGGAAAAGAGCAGCAGCGCGGACCGTGGACACCATTTCCAATTTTGTCTCCTGACTTGCACATAGTTGGCCTGAGGCTGCTGAGGCCAGAGATTGAGTGCAGCAGACAGTTAAGGTGATAGATGGATGGGAGGTCATCCTTTACAATTTGAGATGGTTTCCTTTAGTAATAATTTTCAAAAATTGTAGAAAAACCCTTTAATACAATAAGCCAAGTAAAGAAGTGACTGACAGTGTCTGGAACAACTGGTACTTGAAAGGAGTTAATAATTAGTGAAGGTATAAGTAGGGTAAGAAGGGGAAAGGTCTTTTACTTTTAAACTACTGTGCTTTGTATTTTGTGATTGAGAACGTGTGTAAAAATGGGTGTGGCCAACAAAATGGGTGTGGCAACAAAATTGGGGTGGTTGTTAAAATGGGCGTGGTTTACAAACACAAACAGAGAACCTGTTGTTAAAAATATGAATCCCACCCCTGCCCTGCTGTACCTGGATGGTAAAATCATCTATTCCAAGACCAACGAGGCAAACTTGCAACATCTTGCCAAGGTTCTCCCATTGAACGAAATGCACGGCTGGACAAGTCTTTCCAAGACTTGAAACAGGCCTTCATCGGGGAAGAGGTCTTGGTGTATCCTGACTACAGTTAACCCTTAGTAATAATAATAATAATAATAATCTTTATTTATATAGCACCAACATATTCCAGAGCACTTTACAACTCAGAGGTTCATGAACAGTCCTAAGTAACTTATTAAAAAAATACAAAAATGAAAGCAAAATAATAAGGACTGCCCTGCTCATAAGAGTTTGCAATCTATAATGAGGTGGGGGTGACACAAAAGTGCAGGTGTTTATTTACTTTGACTGGTCCAACCAACTTGAGGAAATGGGAAATAGATAAGAGCTGCATGAGTAAGAGCTGAATGAGTGGCCACCAGCCATTTCAATGAGGGAGCATGATAGGCTGCCCTAAAAAGATGTGTTTTTAGGTAGCGCCGGAAACTATGTAAGTTGTGGATAGACGTAATTTTTTGGGCTAAAACATTCCAGAGTATTGGTGCAGCTTGGGAGAAGTCTTTCAGCTGGGAGTGGGAGGTTCGGATTAGTGCGGATGATAGTCTAAAGTCACTTCCAGAGCGAAGAGAACAGGTAGGATGATAGACAGAGATGAGGGTAGAGAGGAAAGGAGGTGCTTCACTTTGAAGAGCTTTGGGGGTGAGAACAAGCTATTTGAATTGAATCCTAAAATGAATTGGCAGCCTGTGCAATCACTGGCACAAAGTGGAGGCATCCGAGTAATGGTTAGCCAGATAGGTGATCATACTGATGCTTGTAACACATGTTTAAATGCTGTTCTATTCCATGTATGGAATGGAAAAGAAAAAAATAATCTCCTATACTAGTAGATCACCCTGATCATCAGAAAGAAACCCCACAAACTATAGCTTGTTCAAGATGGAATTACTGACTGTGGTTTGGGCTACAACTGAAAGATTCAAGCATTACCTAGCTAGCTCCAAATTCACAATGTATACTGACAATAATCAGTTTATTCAGGGCTGCTACTAGGAATTTCAGGGCCCCTGACTGACAAACTTTTGGGGCCCCCCTGAGACTCCGCTCAGTCTCCACCCCCTGAATCTCCGCTCAGCCCCTACCCAGGCTCTGCCTCCACCCATGCTCCGCCTCCACCCAAACATACATTATATATACACAGTTGTGGCCAAAAGTATTGACACCCCTGCAATTCTGTCAGATAATACTCAGTTTCTTCCTGAAAATGATTGCAGTTACAAAGTCTTTGGTATTATTATCTTCATTTAATTTGTCTTCAATGAAAAACACAAAAGAGAATGAAGCAAAAAGCAAAACATTGATTATTTCACACAAAACTCCAAAAATGGGCCAAACAAAAGTATTGGCACCCTCAGCCTAATACTTGGTTGCACAACCTTTAGCCAAAATAACTGCGATCAACCGCTTCCGGTAACCATCAATGAGTTTCTTACAATGCTCTGCTGGAATTTCAGACCATTCTTCTTTGGCAAACTGTTCCAGGTCCCTGATATTTGAAGGGTGCCTTCTCCAAACTGCCATTTTTAGATCTCTCCACAGGTGTTCTATGGGATTCAGGTCTGGACTCATTATTGGCCACCATAGAAGTCTCCAGTGCTTTCTCTCAAACCATTTTCTAGTGCTTTTTGAAGTGTGTTTTGGGTCATTGTCCTGCTGGAAGACCCATGACTTCTGAGGGAGACCCAGCTTTCTCACACTGGGCCCTACATTATGCTGCAAAATGTGTTGGTAGTCTTCAGACTTCATAATGCCATGCACACGGTCAAGCAGTATGGGTTAACACTGTTGTACCCTCAGACTGCAGGGCAGCTTGAACTTGTTCGGATGTTAGTCGAGGTTCTTTATCCACCATCCGCACAATCTTGCGTTGAAATCTCTTGTCAATTTTTCTTTTCCGTCCACATCTAGGGAGGTTAGCCACAGTGCCATGGGCTTTAAACTTCTTGATGACATTGCGCACGGTAGACACAGGAACATTCAGGTCTTTGGAGATGGACTTGTAGCCTTGAGATTGCTCATGCTTCCTCACAATTTGGTTTCTCAAGTCCTCAGACAGTTCTTTGGTCTCCTTTCTTTTCTCCATGCTCAATGTGGTACACACAAGGACACAGAACAGAGGTTGAGTCAACTTTAATCCATGTCAACTGGCTGCAAGTGTGATTTAGTTATTGCCAACACCTGTTAGGTGCCACAGGTAAGTTACAGGTGCTGTTAATTACACAAATTAGAGAAGCATCACATGATTTTTCTAACAGTGCCAATACCTTTTTATGTTTGGTGTGGTTTTTGGAAGATGTAGCCATGGCCACGTCTACTTTCGGAATTTTAGTCCATTCCAGTAATTGAGCGTCGTCGAAAGGATATTTCCTCTTGGAATAGGAGGGCAAGAATCCCCTAGACTCTTGCTTCTCCCATATTTTCTTAACCAGATTTTTGACGTCATCAATTACTGGGAAGAAGCGATGCTTTCTCTGGGAAAAGCCTGCAAACATCACTACCTGAGCTGTTTTAGCTTCCCTACTGTCAGTGATACCCATGGTGGAACAAACAAATTTTACTAAAGCATCAACCTCCTGAATGGGAAGACAGGAGCCTCCTTCATCATCAGACAAAGAATCTGAATGGGAAGTGTGCACCAATTCCTCTTCCTGGGATGCACTGTCAGACTCACATCCAGAATGATGTACAACCTGTACTTGAGTGGTCATACTAGGCTGTTGAAGGTGGCCAAGGGAGTGGCGAATCTCATCCCTTATAAAGGATTTTGAGGTCGGCAGTACGAACTGCAGCTTCCTCATCCAGGGTCTGGGTGATGCACGCCTGACACAGACGCTTACTATAGTTGTCTGGCAGGGGCTGTACACACAACGCACATTCCTTATGCTTTGATTTTGCCAATTTCTTTTCACCCTGGCCCAGGGCCGGTTTTAGACAAGTGGGGCCCTGGGCGAGATTGAGAGTGGGGCCCCAACTGTTTGTGGCGCCCGGGGCGGTCAAAAAATTTGCCGCCCCTTTGGTCGTATTATAGTAGTTATATTCTTGTATATATGAGCAGTATTATAGTAGATATATTCTTGTACATAGGAGCAGTATTATAGTAGTTAAATTCTTGTACATAGGGTCAGTCGAGTATAGTAGTTATATTTTTGTATACAGGAGTCCTATATACAAGAATATAACACAAAGAGAAGGGGCGCAATTGGGGGGTAAGTATTGGGCCAAATGGCCACTCACCTATTGGGGTTGCCACTGTGCACCTCTGCACAACCCCAGTGTATGGCAACAAGCAGGACTCAAAGAGGACCCGGGGCAGGAGCAATTTTCGCCGACAGAGGTGTCTTCCCTTCCGTCTTCCGCCCGGGTAGCGGTCACGTGTTGCGATGACGTGACTCGGGATCTCCTTAAAGGAAAAAGACAAAGAAAGCGTGTATATATGGACTGGGATCATAGCCAAATTTCAGATTAAATATCAAATTTTATCAGTGTAATACTATGTACAGTGCCCTATAATATAGAATATAGCACCCCCATATACAATACACAGCTCTCCCATATGCTATATATAGCACCCACTTACTATATACAGCACCCACACATACTATACACAGCAACCCCATATACTATATACAGCAACCCCATATACTATACAGCACCCCCTTTATACATGACAGCATCCCCCATGTACTATATACAGCCCCCATACATGACAGCACCCCTATTAACTATATACAGCACACCATACACCATATACAGCACCCCCATGTACATGACAGCATCCCCATATACTATATACAGCACCCCCACCATACTTGACAGCACACCCATATAATTTATACAGCCTGAGCCCCCATATACATGACAGCACCTGGCCCATATACAACATACAGCAGCATCCCCCATATACATGACAGCTGAGCACCCATGTACAACATACAGCACCCCATAAACAATATACAGAACTAATATATATATAAAATACAACCCCCATATACTATTTACAGCACGTCAGCACCCTCAATATACTATAGGCCAGCAGCATGCCCCACATACATGACACACAGAGCATCCCCATATGATATGACATACATGACACACACACACACACATACATACACACACACAGCATCCTATACAGGCAGAATTTATCTACATGATGGTCAGCAGCACCCTCAATATAGTATATACAGGCCAGCAGCACGCCCCACATACACGACACACACATACACACACATACGCACAGCATCCTATAATATACAGGCAGCCCCAGTGGTGGTGTATACAGGCAGCCCCAGTGGTGGTGTATACAGGCAGCCCCAGTGGTGGTGTATACAGGCAGCCCCAGTGGTGGTGTATACAGGGCCCCAGTGGTGGTGTATACAGGGCCCCAGTGGTGGTGTATACAGGGCCCCAGTGGTGGTGTATACAGGGCCCCAGTGGTGGTGTATACAGGGCCCCAGTGGTGGTGTATACAGCACAGGCAGCCCCAGTGGTGGTGTATACAGGGCCCCAGTGGTGGTGTATACAGGGCCCCAGTGGTGGTGTATACAGGGCCCCAGTGGTGGTGTATACAGGCAGCCCCAGTGGTGGTGTATACAGGCAGCCCCAGTGGTGGTGTATACAGGCAGCCCCAGTGGTGGTGTATACAGGTAGCCCCAGTGGTGGTGTATACAGGCAGCCCCAGTGGTGGTGTATACAGGCAGCCCCAGTGGTGGTATAAACAGGGCCCCAGTGGTGGTGTATACAGCACAGGCAGCCCCAGTGGTGGTGTATACAGGGCCCCAGTGGTGGTGTATACAGGCAGCCCCAGTGGTGGTGTATACAGGGCCCCAGTGGTGGTGTATACAGGGCCCCCCCCCTGCACACCTGTAAAGGAATACAGATCATGATGCATCATTATACTTACTTATCCCTGCCGGCTGCCGCTGTTCGCCGCTCTAAACCGCGCTCCGACTTCTTCCTGCTTCCTCCTCTGTCTGGCGCACAGGCAATGTGAAGTAAGCGCCTGCGGCTGCGCCCGGCGCCGGTCAACAGGAAGAAGCCGGATGAAGCCGGAGTGCGGTGCAGAGCGCTGCAAGGCCCGCCGGCTATAATCCGGCCCTGGGGGCCCTTTGAAACTTGGGGGCCCTAGGCAAATGCCCAGGCTGCCCCCCCCCTAACGCCGGCCCTGCCCTGGCCATCAAGTAGAACGAAATTTATTGGATATTTTAAATATTTTTAAGAAATAAAAAACTGAAAAGTGGGGCGTGCAATATTATTCGGCCCCCCTAAGTTAATACTTTGTAGCGCCACCTTTTGCTGCGATTACAGCTGCAAGTCGCTGGGGGTAAGTCTCTTCTTGCCCATTCTTCCTTGCAAAACAGCTCGAGCTCAGTGAGGTTGTATGGGGAGCTTTTGTGAACAGCAGTTTTCAACTCTTTCTACAGATTCTTGATTGGATTCAGGTCTGGACTTTGACTTGGCCATTCTAACACCTGGATACGTTTATTTTTTAACCATTCCATTGTAGATTTTACTTTATGTTTGGGATCATTGTCTTGTTGGAAGATAAATCTCCGTCCCAGTCTCAGGTCTTTTGCATACTCCAGCAGGTTTTCTTTCAGAATGGTCCGGTATTTGGCTACATCCATCTTCCCATCAATTTTAACCATCTTCCCTGTCCCTGCTGAAAAAAAGCAGTCCCAAAACATGATGCTGCCACCACCATGTTTGACAGTGGGGATGGTATTTTGAGGGTGATGAGCTGTGTTGCTTTTATGCCAAACATATCGTTTTTCATTGTGGCCAAAAAGTTCGATTTTAGTTTCATCTGACCAAAACACCTTATTCCACATGTTTGGTGTCTCCCAGGTGTCTTGTGGCAAATTTCAAATGATACTTTCTATGGATATCTTTGAGAAATGGCTTTCTTCTTGCCACTCTTCCATAAAGGTCAGATTTGTGCAGTGTACGACTGATTGTTGTCCTATGGACAGACTCTCCCACCTCAGCTGTAGATCTCTGCAGTTCAACCAGAGTGATCATGGACCTTTTGGCTGCATCTCTGATCAGACTTCTCCTTCTTCAAGATGACAGTTTAGAGGGACGGCCAGGTCTTGGTAGTTTTGCAGTGGTCTGATACTCCTTCCATTTCAATATGATTGCTTGCACAGTGCTCCTTGAGATGTTTAAAACTTGGAAAATCTTTTTGTATCCAAATCCGGCTTTAAACTTTGCCACAACAGTATCTCGGACCTGCCTGGTGTGTTCCTTGGTCTTCATGATGCTCTCTGCACTTGAAACAGAACCCTGATGGCCACTTTACACACACCAACTTATATGTCCAACTTCTGAACAACTTACTGGTTGCAGTGAGATCATGGACACATTGTTCCATTTCTACACAGCCACAAAATGGAGCAATGTGTCCATGATTTCACTGCAACCAGTAAGTTGTTCAGAAATTGGACAGATAAGTTGGTGTGTGTAAAGTGACCCTGATTATGTCACAGAGCAGGGGCCTTTATACAGAGACTTGATTACACACAGGTGGATTCTTTTTATCATTACCAGTCATTTAGGACAACATTGGATCATTCAGAGATCCTCACTGAACTTCTGGAGTGAGTTTGCTGCACTGAAAGAAAATGGGCCGAATAATATTGCATGCCCCACTTTTCAGCTTTTTATTTGTTAAAAAAGTTTAAAATATCAAATATATTTCGTTCCACTTCATGATTGTGTCCCACTTGTTGATTCTTCACAAAAAATTTGAATTTATGTCTTTATGTTTGAAGCCTGAAATGTGGCAAAAGGTAGAAAAGTTCAAGGGGGCCGAATATTTTCACAAGGCACAGTAATTTACAACCCTGTCATAAAAAGAAGCTATGACATTCCCAGCCTGAATAAGAGGCATATAGGTGGATTTTACTTCTCCCATGGAAATTCTACCCAGTTGTGTTTCCAAATCCTTGGCAAATGCAGATTGGTTGCCACTATTACTAGTATCTTGTATGCCAAAATCCACACCACCATTCTCACTATTAGCATTATCAATAATCTCCTGATTACTGTAGTTAAATTTACTGATAGTAATACACACACATAAAAGTATTACAAATCATGGCAAATTTGCATATTTGACATCAATTAGCACCACAATTGTGAAATCCCATGTGATTAAGCCAGGTGGGTTTCAAATTTATTGTACCAAAAAAGCTGGGAGGGGTCATTCCATGTCAAGTGAACCAATGATTATTACCTCTATATTTTTAATTCTTTTGAGATTTTGTTATTTGATAATAACATGTCAGACAATGCAAAATGTGAAGAGAACATTTTTTTTAAAAATTTATTTTTTTTTTAAATGATTTTCAAAGTTCGGAAAAAGTGTGAATTTCGCTGTTGCCTGCCTTTACGTTTCTCCTCATAACTAAGGCTAGGAATAAGATAGAGAGACAAAATAAACACCATTCTACTCAGAACTATACAGGCTTTCACCAGATATGTCACAAGAGGATCTTTGTTAATATTTTACCCATGTGATCGCAAGCGCAAAACTTTAAAACGTATTTCCGAAAAATCGGCGCGCTTTAAATATTTCAAAAACTGCCCATGTGTCTGCTTTGCTCTTAGCCACATCTGTACCAAATTTCAAGTTGGGATCGCAATGGGATCATATTTTAACATATTTTACTATTAATAGCGTCAATGGGTCATTCCATATCAAGTGATCTAAATATGAATATTTTTTTTTACCTGACGTCTTTAGATTTTTTTTTTTTTTTTTCCTTTATGAAGTACTACTTTAGTTAATTACAAATTAAAAGTTTGGAATTTTTTTCTTCATCAGTTAATTTTTTACAGATTTTTAAAGTTTAAAAAAAGGGTGAATTTTGGCCTGGTACGACTTTAAATTTTTTTATCTCGGGCTAGAAATAAGATAGAGAAACAAAATAAACACCATTCTACTCAGAACTGTCCAGGCTTTCACCAGATATGTCACAAGAGTATATTTGTTAATTTTAATTTTTTACCTATGCGAATGCAAACGCAACATTTTGAAACGCATTTCCGAAAAAAACATTTTAATAAAAATTTTCCAAAACTGCCCATGTGTCTTTTATGCTCTTAGCCACATCTGTACCAAATTTCAAGTTGGGATCGTGATGGGATCATATTTTAAAATATTTAACTATGGTTAATCTCATTTTTATTAAATTTTGAAAAAACATATGAAAGACATACATTCAATCTTTTAACAAAATCTTGAGACATATAAAATATACAAAAAGAGAATTCACAAAGTTATTAGTAACTTTAAGATAAGCTGCAAATTTACTTTTGCGCTTATCTCTGGTGCAATATATACTACAATCTAAATATAATTCCAAACACTCAAGTATACAACCTTTCTCAGGGTTTTGAGATGTTCTGATGTCAAGGGGACAAGCAGCCCCAGCAGAATGATTTTTATTACTTGGCCCCTTCTAACAGGTTGACCACGTAAGTGGGTCATTACCCGTTGAGGCCTAGTTGGAATAGTCTATCGACTGGTGTACCGGAAAGGAAGGCCGAAATATTAATGATCTACTCACAGCTCAGAGTTTCCGATACCTGTCTAATGTTCACTAGAATTCTGAAGGTATAGGTGTAGAAAGGAAATACCTAGACTGAATGTATCAGATGGGAAGAAAAGAGAGATAGAAAAGAAGAGAGAGAGAAGAGAAACAAAAACCATTAGAAAAAGTTATACTGGGAAAGAAAAGCCACGTAAGAAAAAAAGGAGGGGGGGGGGACGGGTGAGGTATGGGAAGGAGAAAGGGTACTCATCCCACTGGCTCCCCATCAGCCAGAGGTCGAGCCATATTATCTGTGCTGGAAAAGATACTCCTAAATTCTGCAGAGTCGTGAAAAAGAATCCATTCAACCCAAATCCCTAAGAATTTGTTCCGAGATCCCGACGCATCAGCTGCGAGCTCCTCCATTCGATATGTGTCCATCAATTCTTTGAACCAATCAAGTAGAGATGGAGCCCGGCTTGATTTCCAGAACCTCGGGATCACAGCACGAGCAGCCGAGATGCAAAAGCGGAGAATATCCCTCTTCTGTAGCCCAATAGGACCTGGAAAAATGGATAACATTGCCGATTCTGGGCAGCATTCGGCTTCTTTACCTGTTATCCGGGCGTATGCATTGAAAACCTCAGACCAGAACCGCCGGATTTCCCCACAACTCCACCAAATGTGTATCATTGTACCCTTCTCTTCCCCACAGCGCCAGCAGGTATCAGGGGTTCCAGGGAACATGTTCCGGAGTGTCGTCGGGCACAAGTACCATCTAGTGAGCAGCTTATAGCTTCTTTCTTGTGCAGAACAAGCGCTAGCTAGTGAGTGAGTAAATATAAAGCATTTCTGCCAATTAGCTTCTGAAATGCTACACCCCAATTCCCTCTCCCAAGCACGTTGGAAGTAAAGGGTGCCCTGCTCTCTCATGGACCCTAAGGCCTGGTATAGAAATGAAATTTTGCGCCTCGGTGGAGCCTCCAGTTGGAATAACCTCTCCAATACGTTGGGCGTCAATCTTACCCTGCAAGAGTGGTCAGCTGAATATAATTATGCTCTGTATTGGAGAAATTCGAATCACTTAAGAGGTCTCGTAGGTTCTTTGAGTTGTAGCTCTGCCATCGGGGGCAAACCACCACTGGACAGAGTCTGTCCTACTCGGGTGTCATCCACAATCCGCCAACATAAAAATCTCTGCCTGTCAAATCTGGGTGGGAAAGGTGGGTTGGAAAAAAGGGGAGTCAAAGGGCTAAGTCTGTCGTTTAAGCGGAGGGTTTTCGTCACTAGGTGCCATACCTTCAAGGTGTTTCTGGTCATGTCTGTCAAAGGTACTAGGTCTGTGGAGCCTTTAGGGGAAATCCAAAGCAGGTGTTTCAGCGGAATCCCCAAACCCTCTTGCTCCACCCCTACCCATTTCTTGGAGGACGCATGATAATGCCAATCTAGAGCTCTAACAAGAGAGGAAGCCTCAAAGTACACTCGTATGTTGGGTAGTCCAACCCCTCCTCTGGTCTCGGGCAAGGATAGGATATTCATTCGCAATCTGGACCTCTTGCCCCCCCAGACAAATCTAAGGATCATAGATTGCATTTTGGAGAGGAAACCTCTATCCAATAGAACAGGAACTGTCTGAAAAGTATATAAGAGTCGGGGCAAGACATCCATCTTGACTACGTTTATTCTCCCGAACCAGGATAGCTTTAATTGTCTATAGGAGGTAAATGCCGATTCCGCGTTAGTCAAAAGGGGTTGATAATTTAAATTGAATATTTGTTTAAGATCTTTTGGTATAAGGACTCCCAAGTACTTAATGGCTTCTACTTTCCATTTAAATGGGAACTGTTTAGATAGATGAGAAACCAATTCTCCAGGCAAAGAAATATTGAGTGCCTCGGTTTTGGAGCAATTCACTTTAAAGTTGCTCAATTGTCCGAACCGTTCAAACTCCATTAAGACCGAAGGGATGGAGACCAGGGGCTGGGAGATGTAAAGTAGCAGGTCATCTGCAAATAAGGCTAATTTGTGATGACTCTGTCCCAGCTTTACCCCATGGACGCATTCATTGGACCTAAGTGCAAAATATTTAACTATTATAGTGTCAATTCAAAAGTCACCAAGAACACAATCAGTCATTTTTTCACAATTGCCCGTCAATAGTTTGAATTTGATATAAAGAAACATAGTCTTGTAACATCTCAAATTAAAGCTGTTACCGTTCTGAGTAAAATGATGCCTCTCCCACTTCATTATCTTATTTCTAGCCTGAGATAAAAAAATTTAAAGTCGTACCAGGCCAAAATTCACCCTTTTTTTAAACTTTAAAAATCTGTAAAAAATTAACTGATGAAGAAAAAAATTCCAAACTTTTAATTTGTAATTAACTAAAGTAGTACTTCATAAAGGAAAAAAAAAAAAAAATCTAAAGACGTCAGGTAAAAAAAAATATTCATATTTAGATCACTTGATATGGAATGACCCATTGACGCTCTTACTAGTAAAATATGTTAAAATATGATCCCATTGCGATCCCAACTTGAAATTTGGTACAGATGTGGCTAAGAGCACAGCAGACACATGGGCAGTTTTTGAAATATTTAAAGCGCGCCGATTTTTCGGAAATGCGTTTTAAAGTTTTGCGCTTGCGATCACATGGGTAAAATATTAACAAATATCCTCTTGTGACATATCTGATGAAAGCCTGGACAGTTCTGAGTAGATTGGTGTTTATTTTGTTTCTCTATCTTATTTCTAGCCCGAGATATGATAGAAAATGTAAAGCCATACCAGGCCAAAATTCGCACTTTTTTAAAACTTTAAAAATCTGTAAAAATTTAACAGATAAAGAAAAAAATTCAAAACTTTTTTTTTGTAATTAGATAAAGTTGTTCTTCAGATAGAAAATTTTTTTTAAAAATCTGAGGACGTCAGGGAAAAAAAATATTCATTTTTGGATCACTTGACATGGAATGACCCGGAGATAATATATTCTCCAATGATGATGCGTTTTTAGCAACAATATTGCATCCTCTATTTAATAAAGTAGCAATAGCGAACTCCTCCTTTCAAATGGAAAAGGTTTATCTGATATTTTTTTTTTTATAGTAACATAGTATTTAAGGTTGAAGGAAGACTTTAAGTCCATCTAGTTCAACCCATAGCCTAACATGTTGATCCAGAGGAAGGCCAAAAAAACCCATGTGGCAACATTAGCTCCACATTGGGGGAAAAAATTCCTTCCTGACTCCAGATACGGCAATCAGACTAATTCCCTGGATCAACGCCCTATCAAAGAATCTAGTATACATAACCAGTAATATTATATTTTTCAAGAAAGGTATCCAGGCCCTTCCTAAATGTTAGTTGTGAGTCACTCATTACAATATCATGTGGCAGAGAGTTCCACAGTCTCACTGTTCTTACAGTAAAGAATCCATGTCTGTGATTATGATTAAACCTTCTTTCCAAACTAAATAACCCCAAGTTTAATAACCTGTGTTGGTATTGCAGACCCCTTAGTCCTCTAATAAGTTTGGTCGCTCTTCTCTGCACCCGCTCTAGTTCAGCTATGTCTTTCTTATACACCAGAGACCAGAATTGTACACAGTATTCTAAGTGTGGTCGCACTAGTGACCTGAATAGAGGTAAAATTATTTTTTCCTCATGAGCATCTTTGCAGCAGCTGCCTGACACTGGGCACTAAATGTAAGTTTGTCATCAACCCATACACCCAGGTCTTTTTCAGTGACAGTTTTGCCCAGTGTTTTACAATTAAGCACATAATTATACCTTTTGTTTCCTCTGCCCAAGTGCATGACCTTACATTTATCCCCATTAATGCTCATTTGCCATTTATCAGCCCAAGCTTCTAGTTTACATAAATCCTCCTGTAATATAAAATTGTCCTCCTCTGTATTGATTACCCTGCAGAGTTTAGAGTCATCTGCAAATATTGAGATTCTACTCTGTATGCCCCCTACAAGGTCATTAATAAATATGTTAAAAAGAAGCGGGCCCAACACTGACCCCTGTGGTACCCCATTATTAACTGTGATCCATTCTGTGTGTGTTCCATTAATGACCACCCTTTGTTTCCTATCACAGAGCCAGTTCTTAACCCACTTACAAATATTTTCCCCTATCCCATTAGCTCTCATTTTATGTATCAACCTTTGTGTGGCACCGTATCAAAAGGTTGGAATTAAATAGGGAGCTATATTGTATGAATTATATTGTTGTACAGAATCTGGTTATCCTCATTTTACATGCCCTCCCCAAAACACATAAAGGGGTTTTATCCTTGTCTATGAGACCAATTTTCTCTAGCATGAGATCGATGAGTGTACATCTTGGGGGAGTGGCTGGGTTCATTATTGCAGCCAATTGTACAGCGTACCCTGGGTTACATCAAAGAATCCATTGGTATTCTAAAATCAATTTTCCAACAATATATGGGAGGATGGTTTTTGGATAAAGTGTGATGTAGAATCACTGTACACATTCATTCCTTTAGATGTGGCTATAAAATCCCTTTGTTACCATCTTAAAAAATACATTGCCTACAAATGTGATTTACAAAGCTACATTATCCACAGTCCAATTTCTAATGGAACAGAACGTCTTTTTAATCACAACTACTATTATCTCCAGCACCATGATGATTCCATGGGCGCTAAATATTCACACTTGGTTGCAAACCTAGTCATGGCCCTTTAGAGAAGAAAAATACATGTTCTGACAACCCTTTCTCTGAATTCATCCACTGGTACAATAAATTTATAGATGACCAATTATGTATCTGCTATTGATGATTTTGTAAATTACCTATCTGAATGGTAATGACTTAAATTTTGAGTTCACATGCTCTTACAATCGCAGTATAAAATTTACCAGTATCCCAAATGAAATTATTTAACCTTAAATGTGTCATAAACCATCAAAGTGTAAGAGTAATGCTATTTTACATGCAACAAGTGGTCATCCTTTGCATACAATAAAAGCTTTGCCAGTGGGTGAATTCACTAAGGTTGTCAGTAATACTAACCTGTGCATCCAGGAATCTAATCAAATGGACCAGATATTAATTAGCAGAAGATATCCTAGATGGATTTTGATTTATGCAAGGAACATACAGTTGTGGTCAAAAGTATTGACACCCCTGCAATTCTGTCAGATAATACTCAGTTTCTTCCTGAAAATGATTGCAATCACAAATTCTTTGGTATTATTATCTTCATTTGTCTTCAATAGAAAAACACAAAAGAGAAATGTCCAAAAGCCAAATTGGATATAATTCCACACCAAACATAAAAAAGGGCTGGACAAAAGTATTGGAACTGTTAGAAAAATCATGTGATGCTTCTCTAATTTGAGTAATTAACAGCACCTGTAACTTACCTGTGGCACCTAACATGTGTTGGCAATAACTAAATCACACTTGCAGCCAGTTGACATGGATTAAAGTTCACTCAACCTCTGTCCTGTGTCCTTGTGTGTACCACATTGAGCATGGAGAAAAGAAAGCAGACCAAAGAACTGTCTGAGTACTTGAGAAACCAAATTGTGAGGAAGCATGAGAAATCTCAAGGCTACAAGTCCATCTCCAAAGACCTGATTGTTCCTGTGTCTACCGTGCGCAGTGTCATCAAGAAGTTTAACGCTCATGGCACTGTGGCTAACCTCCCTAAATGTGGATGGAAAAGAAAAATTGACGAGAGATTTCAACGCAAGATTGTGCGGATGGTGGATAAAGAACCTCGACTAACATCCAAACAAGTTCGAGCTGCCCTGCAGTCCGAGGGGACAACAGTGTCAACCCGTACTATTCGTCGGCGTCTGAATGAAAAGGGACTGTATGGTAGGATTCCCAGGAAGACCCCACTTCTTACCCCGAGACATAAAAAAGTCAGGCTGGAGTTTGCCAAAACTTACCTGAGAAAGCCTAAAATGTTTTGGAAGAATGTTCTCTGGTCAGATAAGACAAAAGTAGAGCTTTTTGGGCAAAGGCATCAACATAGAGTTTACAGGAGAAAAAAAGAGGCATTCAAAGAAAAGAACATAGTCCCTACAGTCAAACATGGCGGAGGTTCCCTGATGTTTTGGGGTTGCTTTGCTGCCTCTGGCACTGGACTGCTTGACCGTGTGCATTGCATTATGAAGTCTGAAGACTACCAACAAATTTTGCAGCATAATGTAGGGCCTAGTGTGAGAAAGTTGGTTCTCCCTCAGAGGTCATGGGTCTTCCAGCAGGACAATGACCCAAAACACACTTCAAAAAACACTAGAAAATGGTTTGAGAGAAAGCACTGGAGACTTTTAAGGTGGCCAGCAATGAGTCCAGACCTGAATCCCATAAAACACCTGTGGAGAGATCTAAAAATGGCAGTTTGGAGAAGGCACCCTTCAAATATCAGGGACCTGGAGCAGTTTGCCAAAGAAGAATGGTCTAAAATTCCAGCAGAGCATTGTAAGAAACTCATTGATGGTTACCGGAAGCGGTTGTTCGCAGTTATTTTGGCTAAAAGTTGTGCAACCAAGTATTAGGCTGACGGTGCCAATACTTTTGTTTGGCCCATTTTTGGGGTTTTGTGTGAAATGATCAATGTTTTGCTTTTTGCTTCATTCTCTTTTGTGTTTTTTCATTGAAGACAAATTAAATGAAGATAATAATACGAAAGAATTTGTGATTGCAATCATTTTCAGGAAGAAACACTTCATAAAATCGCCTGCCGAAGGGCTACATACAATCGCCTCCCGAAGAGCTACATACATTCGCCTCCCAAAGGGCTACATACATTCGCCTCCCAAAGGGCTACATACATTCCGGTTCATCAGGACTAGGGATGGGCGAATCTACTCGCTAGGACTCGTTACTCGGCGAGTAGTAAGGGACTCGCAGGACTCGCAGGACTCGGTACTCTGCGAGTTTCCCAGTGATTACTCGCACGAGTCCAATGCAAATCAATATCAATCCTAGTTTTGTCAGAAACGCTGACAAAACTAGGATTGCCATTGTTTGCATTAGACTCGGCTACTGTGCCAGTGATAGCAGGGAAACTCGCAAATAACTGCTGTTACATTGCGAGCCGAGTCCAGCTGTCTTCTCTGTGCAGCTCCAGGGTCCTAGAGCCCGCCTGCTCACAGACATGATGTAGCAGTGCTGAGATTGTTCTCAGTCTGCTCATTCCTTGTGCATAGACATCTATCTATGCACAGGGGATGTAGCAGAGAGGACATCGCGTTTTGGACTACGTCGGACGGAAGAGGATTTTTTAAATTAAAGATGGAGTCCCTAATGGCTTTTTTTTTTATTTCAAATAAAAAATTTTTTCTGTGTTTTTTTAACCCTTTATTGGAGATTCTTAGTGGCTGGGTCAAACGTGGCCTGACATTAAGAATCTCGGGCTTAATACCAGCTTGTATAACAAAGCTGGTATTAACCCCTTTATTACCCAGCGTGCTACCGCCACCAGGGCCGCTGGAAGAGCGGGGTTCAGCGCCAGAGGATGGCGCTTCAATGAACGCGCCATCTTCTGGGGCGGCTGCGGGCTGCAATTTGCAGCGGGGGGTGCCCAGAAAGCTTGGGCATCCCTGCGCTGCGGATTCCAGCCCCCAGCTGCTTAGCTGTACCTGGCTAGACATAGAAATTGCGCGGAGCCCCACGCATTTTTTTTTTTATTATTTCATATTGCAGCAAATTGCAGCCCGCAGCCGCCCCAGAAGATGGCGCGTTCATTGAAGCGCCATCCTCTGGCGCTGAACCCCGCTCTTCCAGCGGCCCTGGTAGCGGTGGCACGCTGGGTAATAAAGAGGTTAGGGCCAGCTTTGTATTATCAGCTGGCCCTAAGCCCGAAATTTATGGCGGTCACGCCAATATTAGACATGACCGCCATGAATTTCTATTAAATTGTTTTAAAAAAAACACAACACAAAGAAAATTTTTTATTAGAAATAAAAAAAAAGCCATTAGGGACTCCATCTTTAATTAACAAAATCCTCTTCCGTCCGACGCAGTCCAAAACGCGATGTCCTCTCTGCTACATCCCCTGTGCATAGATATAGATGTTTATGCACAGGGAATGAGCAGACTGAGAACAATCTCAGCTCTGCTACATCATCTCTGTGCACAGACATTCATGTCTGTACACAGGGAATGAGCAGACTGAGAACAATCTCAGCACTGCTACATCAGGCAGCAGGCAGGCTCTAGGACCCTGGAGCTGGCAGCCAGCACACTGAGCAGACAGGACTCTTATCTGTGCGAGTTTCCCAGCGATTACTTACAAAGTAAACGAGTCCAATGCAAATAAATGCCAAAACTAGGATTGCTTCAGGCTGAAGCTTCCGAGACACATCTGTGATTTGTAAATCGCACACTACTCGCTATTACTCGCTTCCCCATTCATTAACATTGGACTCGCTAGACTCGCAACGAGTAGCGAGTCCTGTGCTCGGACTCGCTAGAGACAAGCGATTCCGAGTAATTTAGGATTCGCCCATCACTAATCAGGACCTTTAACTGACTACACTGAGTCAGTCCCAAAGGAGGTCTATGCCCGCCTGGCACACTTCATACATCTGCCCCTATAGGGCTACATTCATTCACTCGCTGGGTCTCTTTTTAAAAAGCCATACAATACCTATATGGTTCAACAGGTCCTTCCCTGACTAAGTAGTCGGACATACTGGTGGCTACGCTCGCCTGGCATGATTTACACACAGCTCACTCCGTCACACGGGAACTGCTGTCTTACCGGGCACGGATCCGGGTCTCGCTACCTGGGTCACGGGTCCACCAAGCGTCCCCCAAGGGCTCCTTTCCCGGATGTGTTTCACCCCACGCCCCCGGACCAGTATCCACCGGGTTTAGCCATGACTTCCCCACTCCAGGAGCTATCTTGACCTCGGTCCTAGGCACCGGTATGGAGCTAGCATGCTCCTATCATGTTCACACACAGAGCCCTGGACTGCTCTGCACTCTGGCTGGTGGTGATCTCAGAATGATCTCTCAGCAGGATCTCAGCTTCAACTCTCAATCACTCAGCTGGCAGGCCCTATATCGTGCCTGCCACTCCCACACTGACTCATCCAGCTGGGCTGCTATTACTCAGGACACACCCACCTGGACTGTCAGCAATCAGCACCCATTACATTCCTCAGGGCCTCATCGACCTCATGAGCCACTCACAGCCACTCACTAGTCTCATGACTGTTTTAGCTTTACAGCACACACTATCACTTTTAATTCCTTGTGTTCCGGATAGGTTCACACAGCGTCATCCACTATAAAACCGGCCATTATGAACAGGATCATACCCTGATCCTGCATGTGATGCGCCTCGGCCATGGGGACCATGCCGGCGGTGCCTCACATACCCCCTCCTTGTTTACACCCGTGGGTAGGGGTTAAACACACTGCCTGAGAAGTTGGGCGACGGCGTCACTTCCGACTTGTACACCAAGGACACCGGTAGATCGTGTCCTACCTCCCCCCTACTTGTTCAGACCAGTGGGGGATGAACACACTGCTATAGGAGTCGAGCCATCATACAACACCTTGTGGCACTGCTCCCGGTTTGTATACCTGTGACTCCTGTCCAACCTCCCCCCTCCTAGCTTAAACCAGCCAGGGGTGAACACAGTGGCAATACACAGTTCATAGAGTCTTTTAGGAAAATCCGTATGTGGCGCTGACTTGGCAACTTCGTGACACCTAGGCCACCGGAACCTTGATCACGCCGACTTTGTCTTCGGGACCCCTAGGGCCTCCCGGTACTTTGAGTGCGACGGCTTCGTGACCTCGTCGGGTCACCGGCAAGATGCTGGGGTGCGTCGTGCGGTCGCCTTTAGCAACCAAGTCCATTTAAAGTGCATCAACATAATAGTCTAAAAGCGTTCATAAAAGGTGCTCCGGCACCACAGCCCTCGGCTGTACCACCCCCTCGGCTGTCATTGCCCTTAGCAACCGGGGTGCGTTCCTCACCGGACAACCTTGCCCGCATTCTCCACCATATGTGAGGGAGCACCCGGGGAACCTGCTTGCATAACGACAAGAACACGTGTTTATAAATTTAACCAATGTCTACCCGTTTATTTTTCACATATAATAACATAACCCGGGTAGCATGTTTGACACATATCACATTGATTAAAACACCATACATAAATACACCATACATTTACATATAACATTACATAACGCTTATATTGCACATAACTATTATAGTTACCCGTGACCTGTAACCACCTCTCTGTCCCCATTGGAGCTCTAACAACCGCTCCCGTGGTGGCTACGGCCTCCGGCCTATCTACATTTCACATACATTTAACAATACATCAGTTACCATATCAATGGGCCCTATGGGTCCCAATGGCGGAACCAGCCCCCTGACTTTATTTCCCCAGCTCCATACTACCCCAGAATCAGGACTCCAGCCTGACCGGGTTCTTACATACAGTATGTGATCCATCCTATAAGCCACCATGGACCACACACGTCCTTTCACACGCTCACAGCCCATCATATAGACATCCATGGACTGTGGCACATCTGGGTTCAGAACAGGGATTGGCACACCATAGTACCCGGGACAACCATCCGTTACCCTACTATAGGAGCCCTAGTAACCCCTGCATCTGACCTCTAGTACATACATATATTCCGGTTCATCAGGTCCTTTAACTAACTATTTTGAGTCGGAACCAAGTGCGGTCTATGCCCTCCTGGCACACTTCATAAAATCGCCTCCCGAAGGGCTACATACATTCGCCTCCCGAAGGGCTACATACATTCGCCTCCCAAAGGGCTACATACATTCGCCTCTCAAAGGGCTACATACATTCGCCTTCCAAAGGGCTACATACATTCCGGTTCATCAGGACCTTTAACTGACTACATTGAGTCTGTCCCAAGGGCGGTCTATACCCGCCTGGCACACTTCATACATCTGCCCCTATAGGGCTACATTCACTCGCTGGGTCTTTTTAAAAAGCCATACAATACTTATATGGTTCAACAAGTCCTTCCCTGACTAAGTAGTCGGACCTAATGGCGGCTACGCTCGCCTGGCATGATTTACACACATCTCACTCTGTCACACGGGAACTGCTGTCTTACCTCACTTAACACACTGAGACCGAATGGTCTAAACGTGGACTACAAAATACATAGTTTAGTATAATATGTGAACCTTTAATATATTCGATTCGAATCAACTACTGTTATAGGTTGATGAACATCAGTTGAAGTATGATCTTATGATTTTTTAAGGAAAATTCTTTTAAAAATTTGAGAGTTTTTGACTTAAAAATATTTATTTTAATTTGCAGAGTTGTACAGAGGATTCCACAAGCTGCAACTTGACTGTATACATGTTGTTCCAATTGCAATTGTCTCTGTTGTGATATCCGATGTCCTTTCTTTGGAACATGCCCCTGTCTACTGAGTAATTTAATAAAGTATATTTCTATGATCAAGTCCATTGGTTAGTAATTTTTTTAATGGAAGTATTGTTTGGTCACCTAAACAGAAGGACACAGTGCTGTGTTCATTTGTATGTATTTAACATACTTAACTGTAAAAAGCCCACCAGGGCGGTGACCTAATATATGGATCAGAAAGGTTTTTCCTATATTGGACTTTGATCTTTTCCCAGTTATATATTGCCCAATGTGTACACTTATACAATGCTGTGACAGTGATTTGGGTAATTCCAGGAACGATAGACTTTGTATAAATAACTTTATGTTCCCTGTACCATTACGTAATTACAGGTATGGAGCGCTCATATTCTCCATATAAATGTTGAAGACACAAGCAATAGAACTAGTGCATTTACTATTGCAGAATCGCTAAAGCACCAAGATGGCGCCCGAGATTCACGGAGGAGAGAGCGCAGGCGCGGGAACGGAATTAGGAGTAGAGACTTCTCATAGACCACTGCGCAACTGCAGTGGGTGTACTCGCAAGTCCCGGCATGCTTTGCGCATGCGCGGGAACTAGGAGAGGGGCACGCGATTTCATTAGAATAGGAATGAGGTTTTTTTCACACTGAGCATGCGCAATGGGATGATGTGGACGCCGAGATCACGATGGTGGAAGAGGCAGTATACAGTTGCAGCGTGGGGTCCTCTAATTATAAGTTAAGTGACATCTGTGTTATAATTGACCAATTAGAGTACAATGTCCGATATTGGTTATAATATGGATGGCAATATCATGTAATATCACTGTATGCACTTTATTTTGCACTGATTATCACGTATTGATTGTAAATGGTAACTGTATATGAAGCTTTTGTATCAGATTGCACTAATTGTATTATTGTAAGCCCCTTGCATGGGAGCTATATATATGTGAGCACTAGATCTGTTTGTCACTGCTTGAGGAAGGCTGTGTGCCGAAACGTCGCAGTCCTAGGACAAATAAACCCACATGGATACACTAAAGGAAGTGCTGCCCTTCATTTTTTTATCATAGATAGATAGATAGATAGATATAGATATAGATAGATAGAGATAGATATAGATAGATATAGATAGAGATAGATATAGATAGATAGACAGACAGATATAGATAGATAGATAGATAAATAGATAGATAGATATAGATAGATAGATATAGATAGATAGATAGATAGATAGATAGATAGATAGATAGATATAGATAGATATAGATAGATATAGAGATAGATAGATTGATAGATAGATAGATAGATAGATAGATAGATAGATAGATAGATAGATAGATAGATAGATAGATAGATAGATAGATAGATAGATAGATAGATAAATCCAGGTCTGGAGAAAGACTTGCAGCACTCCAAGTTCTCAGTGTGAAAAGAACTTTCTTTATTAGGACAGGCACAAAACATGCAACGTTTCAAGTCACAAAGACTTTTCCTCAGGCACAAGTGTCTCAGCAGGAAATGCAGTTTATATATACAAACATTAGCATATTAAATTGACAACTGATTAGAATCATTAGAAAACAGAGAAACATCAATATTATATTAGTGGTTGTGCCTAAATAAGTGACAACAATTAAAAAAATACAAACAGATACAAAAAGACATTAGCAAATCAATCAGGTATATATGGACTGCATACAGTGTGAAAAACCTAATTTGAAAGGGCCATGCATAAGTGTACCATATTGCCATCATTATAGAGGCTTCATATGAGTTT
>JARQOC010000004.1:266760454-266916515 GCA_033576535.1 Allobates femoralis | reverse complement strand
GGTGCTATTTGTAGGGGTCATCAAAGTCCCAGAATATAGTCGGTTATATGAAACAAAAGCACTCTCAGTATGCAGTTTTGCTAGTGAAAAGTCGTGTTCTTTTTATTAGTGCTGTACACAATAGTTATGCGACCTGGAGTTTTGACGTTTCGGCTATCAACCAATAGCCTTTTTCAAAAGTCGCTGTGGGTGAATACAAAAAGTGGAAGTGTAAGACATATGGACATACATATATACAACTATATACAGTGCTATATACATGCTGTGTTATTTTGGTACAGAATATGAAGTAATAACAACAGTCCATCTATGTTCTGTGTATACTTTCTACTAATCCATTAATAGAAGGACAACAATACACTGAAAAGGAAGACACGGTCTTTATGTATAACCTTAGTATACAGGCTGAGTAAAATAGGGATTTGTGGTACCATTACCTGGTGACCTGCATCCAGGGTTTTTTGGTGTTTATTAGCTCTGTTTTGGTGTCCATGTACGGCTATAGTCACATCTAATGTGAGCTCTCAGTGAGCTGGTTTGCCTGTGAATAGGAGGTTTGGATTAAAATCTGGTCACCTCAGTTTGTATGTAGTAGTGTGTCAAGGATCCTAATTACCTTTGTGGTTATGCTGAGTACCCCTGTGTGATGTTGAAGGTCATGTACCTCGGTTGAGGTGAAGTGGAAGATTCTGGGGAGGTGATATATGTTTGTTAGTATATTCTGGTATAGATGGTGACTGATACTTATCTTATGGGATCGTGCTGTGTGTTCCTTGCCTCCTTTTCGCGGTAAGCCGGCGCCTCATGCGCTGTGGCTGGTGTGTGTGCCTGGGCTTGTGCTCCCCGCGTTTTTCTCTCCTGTTCCGGGTCACCTGACCGGAAGTGACGTCTGTTGTGGGCGGACGTCAACTGTATGGGTGCACCAGTGTCTCCTGTCCGTGTTCTGACGTCACCGGAAGTGACGTATCGCTGTGGACTGGCTGACAATATTGCCACCCGGAATTTGCGGCGCAAGTCAGCCCCTCTGCACGTCTCACCAACGATCCAGCGAGCAGGTATCATTCGCACAGCCCAGCGAACGATACTTGTTCACTGATGTGAATAGGCGACATAGTTATCACGGTGTCACACACAACGATGCAGCAGATTGGCTGATCGAAGATTGTTTGATTTGAGAAAATGTTCTCAAACCTGCGATCAGCGATCCAACAATTTATTGTAGTCGTATCTCAGTGTTACACGCAACGACGTCCTAACGATGTCGCTGGAACGACTCCAAACCCGTGACATTTTAAACGATATCGTTCACGATCTCGTACCGTATAATGGTACCTTAACACAAACCTTCATATGCTCTGACTCATTCATTAACATTTGTCAGAGTGCAATGCGAGATTTTCTCACATTGCACTCGTCCGATTTATACATCCATGTGTCTGAAGCAATACATTACCATTCTGTAGAATAGAACACTGTAAATGTTCTTGTAAATGATAGTACAGTAAGAGTTGCTGAGAAAAAAACACATAGCATACGGACAGCGCACGGATGTCGCATGGATGTCATACGGCTGCTAGGCGAGGAAAAAAGTCACACACTCACATAGCACTCGCATGACACACGGAAGACCATACGGATGTCGCTCATCCTACTCTCCTGCAGATTTTTTCATACGCTCGTGTGTCTCCTAAGAGAAGGTGACATGTTGCAGATTTGAAACAAATTGGTCAGTTTACGTTGAGAAGAAAAGAAGTACAGTGAGCAGATTTCTATTAATACTACCCACTTCGCTGGAAAAATAACATATTACGTTTTTGATGCAGAAAATCAACAAGTTATTGCCTATGAATAGGACAGGGGGTATCAAGAAGTGACTTCATTGTACTTTTGGTGTAAAGCAGCTACAGGTCCCTGGTAACTGTTTACTAGAACTATGTAGACACTTACTGATATACATATTCACAATGACTGCACACGAATGCTTCCTCTATAGTAGTTCTCTGCTGGTTGAGCTTTCCAGTGGTCTATTCTTCCCCAGTCAACAGTTAGCTCTTGCCACTTAGTTACTGAAGAACTGCTGGATAGTCATAGCAGAAACTGAGAAGTCAGGTGTCACCTGGATATAACACAGTCCACTATGGGGGTGATGTAGAACATGCTACTCATGGATCACTGCCTGCATACAGACCACATATACAGACATGTAACTGATGGGGAAAGTGTGCTTTTACCAAGCCAGCCTAGTAACATGTGGAATGAGGGCAGGAAGCCTGGCTTCCTTTGTCCAGCCATCAATCAGGATCATCAGGATATGCCAGTGTAAAAGCTACAGAACCTTTTCCTAAGGACTGGTGCTGAGTTCCAGGACTGTGCTGGCTCCAGGGTTGTGTAATGCACTTTATCATAATTATAATAGACATTTCTGGAGCTTTCAGAATGATTACTACTACAAATGACTGAGATCATATCTATCCATGAGGATTCTCCATTATATAATCTTCTATTAAAGAGCCAGGAATAGCAGTAGCACAGCCCAGTACGTATGAATGGCCTGGTACCTAGTCTGTTCATTCACAAAGCCTGGCATGTTGGTGGTTAAATACAGAGATGACTAATAATAGGGTCTCAGCCTGGTGTATGTGCCCTCCTCCTGCTGTGTCAGTGACAATGCCCTGAAATGGTGAGCTATGGACACAGCCCATGTAATAAGCTTAGACAAATCTGCACCTCACCTCATTACAAGCTGGTAGATTGCTCAGAGCTGTGCCCAGCACCAGCTGCAGGCAGAGGGCGAAGCATCCAGTCCAGCAGAAGAGTCCCATTGTGAAGGATGAGCAGGGCTCCTAGGCTGTCACCATTCCATGCAGAGGATGAGGATGCTCCTTCACCTGCTCACACCGAGACTGGAGCAGTGACAGCCCTGCCGGGTGACGTCACTACACTATGAGGAGGAGGGATAGTGGTGTGCAGGGCTGTGCCTGCCCAGATGGGGGTGTGCAGGGCTCTGCCTGCCCAGATGACAGTCACACTCAGAGTAGTGTGTGGATATCATAGTTATATACTATAGACTTATTTATTATATAGCTGTTTAGATGTGTTCCTCACTGAACTGGCAGAAGAACCTGAAAAGATAAGGTGGTAGAACATGTCATTTGATTTTTATTTCTTTGTCTTTAATGTTCAAGATAAAAATAATTCACAGTATTACATAAAAAGGAAAAAAAATATGATACGAGATATTGTCTGAAAATCCTGTGCACACAGCGCAGTTTTATCACGTTTTTAGCACAGTTTTGTCACAAAACTACAAGCAAATCCTTATTCCAGCAAAGTCAATGAGAATCCTGATGTTTTGTGCACATGATGCTTATTTTTCCCTTGAAGATTTGGTGCAAAAATAAATCTGCAGCATGTCAATTCTTTCAGTGTTTTTGCAGCATTTTTCCACCCCAGAATGCATGGAAAAAACACAAAGTGCATTTTGTCCTGCCAAGAGATGCAGATTTGATACAGATATTTCCACATCCAAATACTGTGCACACATACCCATAGATGGACTGATAAGTTATATATAGATAGATGTCAAGTCAAGTGCTGTAGAAATAAAAAAAATATTTTGTTATATTATTGCAGGGCCCCAGGGCTGTAGGGTATTCGGAATCGGGCTATGGTACAATTACGGGGGAGTCACCCAATACCGTGACCCTGGGTGCAGCTGTTAAGGGGATTCTGGGCTTGATAGGAGAGAGGGATAATGAAGGGGGGCAGTTATTCGTGACGCCACCCGTGGTTTGTAGCTATTGGTGGCCACCGCTGCTGCAGAACCTCCCAGGATGATGGATGGGCAGCTGGGATGGAGCGGCTCCCCACAGGAGGAGTGATCCCCCAAGACAGTGGATGTAGTAAGGGTGTAGGATGCAGGACGGTGGTCGCAAAGCAACAGACAGACTCACGGTTTGTTGGTTCCTTAGTCCTTTTACTAGGGCACTGTAATTCCGACTGGTGTTACTAAGCTGAGTCCGTGCACCTGAGAGCATCCCGGGGTTCTCCTCACCCAGCAAGTTCTAAGGCTTCCCTGCTGCACGTTGTAACAGGTCTCAGCTGCTGCTTAAGCTGAGCTGCTGGCCCTCTCTCTCTCTGCTTGGTGCTAGTATGACAGGCAACTCAAGTCCTTCTTTAGCCCCACATCTCGGGCGGCTGTTCCTGGGCTCTTTATGCTGCTTTGCCTCCGGGCATAGTGTGGCGGGGGGACTTGGAATCCTCCACCTTCCGGTATTGGCTGCCGGGTCGTTAGGCCCTGCACAGACTCGGACTACAGTGTCCGTCCTTGGCACTGTTCCAGGGTGAGCATGACACTGCTCCACTCCCTGGGCTCCTCTCCACTTCCTCAGACCCCTGCCTTGGTCCCTCAAGCTAGGCTTAGCTACCCTGGGACAAGCTTAGCACTGCTCCCAGTCCTCAGGATGTCTTTCTCAGTCCTCCTAGGAACTGAACTGACTAACTCTGCCCTAGACCAGAATTTATAGGGAAGCTCACCCTGAAGCCGGGTCTTGGTCTCCCCCTTCAGGCCTGGAGGCAGAAAGTTGTTGTGTGCTTTGAGTTTTGCCTGGTGTGCAGTCCCTCCGTTGCTCTCAAACATGACACTACCAACCGGGGGCGATAATGAGACTGTGGCACTTGGACCCTGGGGTGCCACATTATAATAATTATTATATAATGTTGACCACATTTTGGATGTGTTTTTTTTATGTTGTACAGTTAAGCGCAGTAGATGGATTTATAGAAATATGGCCACTGTGCTTCTTTTATCCGCAGGGTAAACTCACATGTGGCTTCCTGAGAGGCAGCATGTCAACGTATTCTTGTGGAGAAGCGATTGTTCTCAGCGAAAATACGCTGTGTGCAGTAGTCTGATCGTGGGCACTGACAGGATGTTCTCCCACAGAGAGCACTAGCATCTATGCAAGAGAAATCAAGCTGCGTAGAATCCTGATTGTGGTAACTGACAGTGCGTTCTCCCACAGAGGACACTAGACTCTCTGCAGTAGAAAATATGCTGCACCCAGAGTCCTGATCGTAGGAATGTACGCTGCATTAATTGGCATCTCTACAAGAGAAAATATGCAGCGTCCAGAACCCTGATCATGGGCACTGACAGCATGTTCTTCCTCAATGGACACTAGCATTTCTGAAGGAAAAAACACCCTGAGTCCAGTGCGCAGGGCACTTACCTTAAGAAGATGGATAGATACAAACAGACAGGTGGACAAAATTGTACACATTACAATAGTGATGTTACAGAAGCTGTCTCATAAATAAATATTAATTCACTAATTTCAGTTTTTCTAAACATAATTATTGAACTTTTTTTTATTCTAAGAACAGTGACATACTGTGTCAAATGGTGTAGGACGCATATGCTTGTACATTGTATTGCATCTAATATATAAAGCTGAGTGTATGTGTGTATGTATCATAGCCCCGTCCACTTCACATTACCACTCCACATAGCTCTGCCCACTTTGCAGCCTGCATCTACATATAACTTTGCATCCTTTACAAGGCCGGACTATCTATATAGTATAATGCAGATTTATACTCCTCCATATAATATAATGCAGCCTTATAGCCCTCCATATAGCATAATGCATCCTCACAGCCCTCCATATAGTATAATGCAGCCTCATTTCCCCCATATAGCATAATGCAGCCCCAGCTCTCCATATAGTATAATGCAGCCTCATAGCCCTTAATATAATATAATGCACCCTCTTAGACCTCCAAAAAGCATCATGCAGCCTCATAGCCCTCCATATAGTATAATGCAGCCTCATAGACCCCCATATAGCATAATGCAGCCCCATAGCCCTCTATATAGCATAATGCAGCTTTATAGCCCTCCATATAATATAATTCAGCCTTATAGCCTTCCATATAGCATAATGCAGTTTCATAGCCCTCCAAAAAGCATAATGAAGCCTCATAGCCCTCCATATAGCATAATGCAGCCTCATAGCCATCCATATAGTATAATGCATCATCTTAGCCCTCCATATAGCTGAATGCAGCCTCATAGCCCTCCATATATCATAACACAGCCTAATATATTTCCATATCTAATATATAAAGCTAAGTGTGTGTATGTATGTGTGAATGTCACAATAAAATGAATCCACTGCAAATCTACAAGTAGAACTCAGGAGACACAGATACAGCACAAATACAGTGGCATGACTCAGAAGGGTAAAGGCTAACATTCTATTGTTATATCTATGTTTTGTTCTATTAGAACAGTTAGTTATTAAATTTTAAGTATACATAACAAGTATAAAGCTGGGGTATAGGTTTAGGGGATACAAGTGAAGCAGACACACCATTTCCTGGTTCTTTGGAGTCCCCGGGGTCCACTGCTACATTGCAAGATATCCGTAATGTATGTGGGGGCCTGTTGCAGATATGTAAAAATACTGTTAATCACTAATATCAGTGTCCATAAAAAACTGTCTTTTTTAAGCCAAGTCTAACTTAAATTTTTTAATAAATATAAGCCCTAATTTTGTCAAATCCCTGTGAACGAAAGAGCAGGCTAAATTTTGTTAAAAAAAATCACAGCACTGGGCGGCAGACCTCAGATTTACAAGGCTACACGATCGTATATGCAATGAGAAATATAAAAGTTACAGAGCAAAATAAAAAAGCAAACTAGAAAAACAAGTTACATAGCAGAGCCATTCTTGTGGGTAAGTCAGTCATTAAGAGTGATCAGAAAAAAAGTAAACAGAGGGCCGAGAGGAGTTTGCTTCAACAAGCTGTGTTTTCTGTTCTGCCATCCACAGCTTTACCACATTCATAAATTAAAAATCTCTCAAAATGTTGGAAAACCTGAAATCCCTGACATCTTCGCTGTAATTACAACATCTTTATGATGAATGAGTAAAGGCCGGTTTACACACACAGATATTTGTGCAGATATTGTTCGCAGATCTCTGGTTGCAGTGAAATCATGGACACTGTTACATTTGTACACGGCCACAAAATGGAACAATGTGTCCATGATTTCACTGCAACCAGAGATCTGTGAACAATCTCTGCACAATTATCTGTGTGTGTAACTGGGCCTTAACACTAATCCGAGTTTAAATGCACCTTTCCCTTTTACACGGTCAATTTCACATTTTTAGTTCTAGGTGTGTCTGCAATGTTAAAACTCATATTCCTTCCCCTGAAGGCAATGACAATTTTCTTGTATATATACAAATCTCATCTTTGTGACAGTATGTAATTAAAACACCCAATGCTGATTTAGCATCACAGAGATCTTATTATCACAGTGTAATTACAAATGTATCTGTAACTGCATTCTGCATATGAAGATTAAAGGGCCCGTCACACGCTACGATATCGTGAACAATATCGTTGAAACGTGACGGCTTTTGGGGTGGTGCAACGACGACGTTACAACGTTGTTGCATGTGACACGTAGTGCGACCAACGATAAGTCGGCTGATCGTTGATCGCAGGTTTATGAACAGGACAATAAATCAGTTGTTGGTCGTCCGGTCAACCTGCAGCATCAGATTGTGTAACACCTTGATAACGATGTCGTTTACGACTTCACCTATTCAGAACTGAGGAACATAGGCATCCAAACGACAACTAATATCTTCCGCTTGTCGCGAAGTCGTTGCTGCATCGTTCATGATATCTGTATGTGTGACACCTCACTAGTGATCAATAAACGTCGTTAAATCGATCCAGGGCAAGTCGGATCGTTGGTCAGATTGCTGGGACATTGACGCGTGTAATGGGCCCTTTAGATGTGGTCGTGGCAGATTATGCAGAATACACCTGTAAAGTACATGGAGTCAGAATACACCTGTAATTAATGCACAATGACTCAGCATACACCTGTAATGCACAATGATTCAGAATACACCTGTAATGTACAATGATCCAGAATACACCTGTAATGCACAATGATTCAGAATACACCTGTAATGTACAATGATCCAGAATACACCTGTAATGCACAATGATTCAGAATACACCTGTAATGTACAATGACTCAGAATACAACTGTAATGCACAATGATTTAGAATAGACCTGTAATGTACAATGATCCAGAATACAACTGTAATGCACAATGATTTAGAATAGACCTGTAATGTACAATGATCCAGAATACACCTGTAATGCACAATGATTCAGAAGGCACCTGAAATGTAAAATAATTCCGAATGCACCTGTAAAGTACAATGATTTACAATATACCTGCAATGTACACTGACTCAGAATACACCTGTAAAGTACAATAATTCAGAATACACCTGTAATGTACATTGATTCAGAATACACCTGTAATGCACAATGATTCAGAATACACCTGTAAAGTACAATGATTCACAATATACCTGCAATGTAAAGTGACTCAGAATACACCTGTAAAGTACAATAATTCAGAATACACCTGTAATGTACATTGATTCAGAATACACCTGTAATGTACAATGATTCAGAATACACCTGTAATGTACAATGATTCAGAATACACCTGTAATGTACAATGATTCAGAAGACACCTGAAATGTAAAATAATTCCGAATGCACCTGTAATGTACAATGATTCTGAGTACACCTGTAATGTACAATGATTCAGAATACACCTGTAATGTACAATGATTCAGAAGACACCTGTAAAGTACAATGATTCACAATATACCTGCAATGTACACTGACTCAGAATACACCTGTAAAGTACAATAATTCAGAATACACCTGTAATGTACATTGATTCAGAATACACCTGTAATGCACAATGATTCAGAATACACCTGTAAAGTACAATGATTCACAATATACCTGCAATGTAAAGTGACTCAGAATACAGGGCACCGCTATTATGGAGAACGGGAGGTGATATCTGACACCCCGGCTAGCGCACACGGACAGAAAAAGAAGAGAGGCCCCCAGACATCTACACTGGGAAGGAGGGCGCAGGAACTAAGGGGACAGGTGATATCTTTATCTACCCACACCAGCGCAACCTGAGGACTAAGGAAAGAGACCTCAGGCACCTCCAAGGAAAGAACTGTCACTCCTGATGAAACCTACTACCCATCAGTAGGTGGAAACGTGTAGAGTATAAAGACAGCGTACTTAAGATAAGTAATCAATCTATAGTTATCTACCAGCTTATACATCCATTATCCTGAGGGGAGGAATGGAATGACCTGTGTCACTATATACCTTGTGGGTTAATTAGGAAGGGGCTTATAGTTGTGGGTCTGTAATGATATAAGATACTATATAGATGTGGGTATGATCTGGAGGAGATATGGATTTCTAGGAGCCTCCCCCACTTGAAAAAGGATTTGATTGAGGATCGGTTTTTGATCCAGTTGAACCGTGGTATGAGACTTTAGTGGTGTCATATTGTACGATTGTGTGACATGCATAACATACCCTGAAATCCCTATTATTTGCCCTTAGTACCAGTAACCCACTGTGTGTGGTTTATTTATAAGTGACATAGTTCTTTTGGGACATAGGGGCTTGACCCATGTCCAGATAGACACCCCAGAAGGAGACTGGATGTGTGACATGACTGCGCCCTATTAATAGGTAAATGAATATTAGGGAGAGCCGTCGTTGAGCGGGGACACCGTATAAATTAGGTGTATAAAACTCCGTTGCCAGGTAGGAAACAGAACAGGGTAAAGGTAGGATTTACTATCCCTGTGTGACGTTTGTGTTTATAGACACTAGGTGTGGGTGAGCACTTTTTTGTTATTTTAACAAATAATTTATTAAAAGCTATATTTTAAATAGTGCACTTTATAATTTTTCATGACTCAGAATACACCTGTAAAGTACAATAATTCAGAATACACCTGTACTCCCCTCTTGTATCTGTACAACCGAATTGTCAACATTTATTGTTACCTGTGTTGTTACTATGTTACTTGTCCTAGTCTGCCCTTTTAGCATGTAAAGCGCCATGGAATATAATGGCGCTATATAAATAAATAATAATAATAATAATAATGTACATTGATTCAGAATACACCTGTAATGCACAATGATTCAGAATACACCTGTAATGTTCAATGATTATGAGTACACCTGTAAAGTACAATGATTTAGAATACACCTGTAATGTACATTGATTTAGAATACACCTGTAACACACAATAATTCAGAATACACCTGTAATGTACAATAATTCAGAACACACCTGTAATGTACAATGATCCAGAACACACCTGTAATGTACAATGATCCAGAATACACTTGTAACGCACAATGATCCAGAACACACCTGTAACGTACAATGATCCAGAATACACCTGTAATGCACAATGATTCAGAATACACCTGTAATGTACAATGATTCAGAACACACCTGTAACGCACAATGATTCAGAATACACCTGTAATGTACAATGATCCAGAATACACTTGTAACGTACAATGATCCAGAATACACCTGTAACGCACAATGATTCAGAATACACCTGTAATGTACAATGATTCAGAACACAACTGTAACATACAATGATCCTTTATACACTTGTAATGTTCAATTATTCAGAATATACCTGCAATGTTAACTGATTCAGAATACACCTGTAAAGTAGAATGAGTCAGAATACACCTGTAATGTACATTGATTCAAAATACACATATAACGCGCAATCATTCAGAATATACATGTAATGTACAATGATCCAGAATACACCTGTAATGTACAATGATTCAGCATATAACTGCAATGTAAACAGATTCAGAATAGACCTGTAAAGTACAATGATTCAGAATAGACATGTAATGCACAATGATTTAGAATATGCTTGTAAAGTACAATGATCAAGAATACCTCTGTAATGTACAATGATTCACAACACAGAGGGTGACACTTGTTCCAGACCAATAAAAGACAAGTATCTAGGATCCCCATTTTGCGATTCTTTGACATGATTTATTAGGCGGGTACATCCTTTGCCTGTTGAAATTGATTTAAAATGCTCTTTAAATCTTACCGACATGGGACAAATGGTTTTCTCAATGTAGTATCTTTTACATGGACACAAAATTGCATACACTACCCACTTCGTTTTACATGAATAGATTTTGTATCAGAATCGTTAGAATTTATTTTATAACACAATGCATTTCGTTTTCTAAATGACTGGTATTTACAAAGCGAGGGTACAGCGATGGGTACGCCCTTCACTTGTACCCTTGCTAATTTATTCCTAGCGGATCTTGAAGATGAGATGATTTATTCTATGTCTAATCCATTTTTAAACCACATCAAGACACATCTCAGATTTGTAGATGACGTCTTGAATGTTTGAGATGGCTATGAGTTTAATAATTTTGTGACTTATTTAAATACTCAATACAACTACAATACAAAACCGATCCTCAATCAAATCCTTTTTCAAGTGGGGGAGGCTCCTAGAAATCCATATCTCCTCCAGATCATACCCACATCTATATAGTATCTTATATCATTACAGACCCACAACTATAAGCCCCTTCCTAATTAACCCACAAGGTATATAGTGACACAGGTCATTCCATTCCTCCCCTCAGGATAATGGATGTATAAGCTGGTAGATAACTATAGATTGATTACTTATCTTAAGTACGCTGTCTTTATACTCTACGCGTTTCCACCTACTGATGGGTAGTAGGTTTCATCAGGAGTGACAGTTCTTTCCTTGGAGGTGCCTGAGGTCTCTTTCCTTAGTCCTCAGGTTGCGCTGGTGTGGGTAGATAAAGATATCACCTGTCCCCTTAGTTCCTGCGCCCTCCTTCCCAGTGTAGATGTCTGGGGGCCTCTCTTCTTTTTCTGTCCGTGTGCGCTAGCCGGGGTGTCAGATATCACCTCCCGTTCTCCATAATAGCGGCGCCCTGTATTCTGAGTCACTTTACATTGCAGGTATATTGTGAATCATTGTACTTTACAGGTGTATTCTGAATCATTGTGCATTACAGGTGTATTCTGAATCAATGTACATTACAGGTGTATTCTGAATTATTGTACTTTACAGGTGTATTCTGAGTCAGTGTACATTGCAGGTATATTGTGAATCATTGTACTTTACAGGTGTATTCTGAATCATTGTACATTACAGGTGTACTCAGAATCATTGTACATTACAGGTGCATTCGGAATTATTTTACATTTCAGGTATCTTCTGAATCATTGTACATTACAGGAGTTCAGGATGTTGCGTGAGATCCCGATCATCCTCTCCCAGGAGCCTCCCATGTGAGAACTGTGAGGAGAATTGAAGATCCAGGTGCAACCCTTGTCTGCTAGCTGGTCTTGGATTGGCTTGGTGTCGATGTCCAACTCTCTACATGCACCGACGAAGTTGCTGCCACGGTCGGACCTCAGCTGCTTTACTGGTCCTCTGATGGCAAAGAACCTCCTTAAGGCATTGATCAGGCAGGAAGTATCCATGGATTCTAACACCTCAATGTGAACGGCTCGAACACTCATGCAGGTGAATAGCACAGCCCACCGCTTACTGTCTGCTCGGCTGCTACGAGTTCTGCGTGAGGATACCATCCATGGTCCGAAAACGTCTAGGCCCACGTAGGTGAAAGGCGGTTCCGTAGAAAGTCTGTCTGTAGGCAGATCAGCCATTTGTTGGCACAGTTGCTTTCCTCTCGCTTTACGACAGTGCACACAATCAAGGAGTATTTGTGCTACACGTCTCTTCATCCCAATGATCCAAAGGCCTGCCGACCGTACGGTGCCCTCTGTGATCTGCCTGCCTTGGTGTTCAGTCCTTTCGTGGTGATGTCGGATCAGCAGGACTGTAACGTGGTGTTTGTTGGGAATGATGAGAGGATTTTGTTCTGCGACTCCGATACGAGCCTGACTTAAACGACCGCCGACTCTAAGTAAGCCAAAACTGTCCATAATCGGGTTTAAAGTGGCGAGAGGGCTTCTTAGTGGAATCTGCTGTTTGTTGTGTTAGCAGTTCCATTCGGTGGCGAATTCGCTCTGTTGGAGGTGGTGTATTATGAGGGACTCACCATGGGAGATGTTCTCAGCAGAAAGGGGTTTGTGGCACACATGCCAGCGATGACAGTCTCTGTTTTTCAGGTCTGTACGATAGCATCTGGCGATGTGCACTAACCTGGCAACAGTCCGGACGAGTCTTGTCCAGCTGGAGAAACGTTCGAAACGTTGGCAGCCGAGGTTGGAAGCTTCCTCTGCACTGGTGGCCAGGGTGTTGACTTCAGTTCGGACATCTGGATCGTTATCTGGATCTAGGATGCTGAAGTCTTCCTGGACACCTTCTTCCGACTGCCTCAGCAGGAACTCTGGACCTGTAAGCCAAGAAGAGTTAGCAAAGGAAGATATAAACATGGATCTAGTTGCATGATCTGCTTGATTCAGCTCCGATGGTACGTAACACCATTGTTCTGGTTTGGAGGATCTCCTGATCCTTTCGATGCGGTTACTGACATACACATAGAATCGTGTTGATTTATAATATATTTATTCATTTATATAGCGCTATTGATTCCATAGCACTTTACATACATCAGTAATGCTGTCTCTCTTGGAGCTCACAATCTAAACATCCTATCCGTATGTCTTTACAATGATTGATTGTAGATGTAACCCAAAACGACCTTGCTGTCAGTGTAGAAGTGGACCTCATCCATTTCGATGCACAGTTCTTGTAGTATGAAGTCAGCAATTTCCACTGCCAAGACGGCTCCACAGAGTTCGAGCCTGGGAATGGTATGGTCGGGCTTCGGGGCTAGCTTCGCCTTGCCGAATACCAATCCAACGTAGCTTTGTCCGTTGGCGTCCATCACATTCAGGTATACGACCGCTGCTATGGCTTCAGTGGAGGCGTCTGAGAAGACGTGGAGTTCTTTCCTTCCGCTAGAGGCAAGGGAGATTTTGGTGTAACATCTCGGGATGTGAATGTTGTTCAATCCGCACAACGACTGTTTCCAAGCTTCCCATTTTCCCTCTTTTTCAGAAGGGAGTGGGGTATCCCAATCCTTGACGGTTTCAGAGAATTGTCTCAACAAGGATTTGCCTTGTATAGTGATAGGCGCTACGAATCCGAGCTGGTCGAATAAGCTGTTCACTATGGAAAGGACACCACGTTTCGTGAACGGTTTGTCTGAGCAATTTACTTGAAATCCGAAGGAGTCGGCTGCGAGATCCCATCTGATGCCGAGGCTCCTCTGCACGGGTGGGCTGTCTAGCCCCAAGTCAATGTCCTTGAATCCAGGGGCGTGGTCGCCCGAGTCAAAGGCTCTCATTACGGCCGGGCTGTTTGAAGCGATTTTGTGTAGCCTAAGTTTCGCCTGGGCCAGCATACCTTGGGTCCTTTTGAGCAAATCAATGGCTGCTTCCTCGGTGGGTAGTGATTTAAGCCCGTCATCTACGTAAAAGTCTTTTCAACAAAGTCTTTCGCGTCTGTGCCATACTCAGACTCTCCTTCTGACGCGGTTCTTCGTAGACCATAGGTTGCTACGGCGGGTGAAGGGCTGTTCCCGAAAACGTGGACCCTCATTCGGTATTCCACCATCTCTTTATTGGTGTCATTGTCCTTGTACCACAGAAATCTGAGGAAGTTCCGGTGATCCTCCCTGACTAGGAAACAGTGGAACATCTGTTCGATATCAGCAGTGATGGCGACAAGTTATTTTCTGAACCTCAGCAACACTCCTACTAAGTTGTTTGTTAGGTTGGGGCCGGTGAGGAGAACATCGTTAACCCCTTCACGACCCTTGGCCCACCGTTTGGGCCATGAAAACAAGTTCGTTCCCGACCTTTGGCCCAAACGGTGGGCCATGGAATGATCGCGCTCCTGCGGCGCGTGTGAGGGGGGTGACTCAGGTGTCACTGTACATAATGCACAGTGACAACCTGTAGTACACCCCACGGGGGGTGGATTAACCCCCCCGTGCCCAGGGCCCCTCCGATCTGCGGTTTAAAAGTGAAACTGCAGATCTGAGAAATCACAGCGATTCCCCCCTCCCAGATCTGATTGGAGCTCTCCAATCAGATCTGGACGGGCGGATCGGCTGGTGCCCTCCCCCTACTCAGCCCCCCCAGCTCCAGGAAGCATTAGGGCCCCCCCTTGCCGCCTATCGGCCCCCCCCCCCGCCCCTCCGATCAGCTTCTTCTGCGGCGGCTGCACGCGGCTGCACTCCTGATGCAGCCGCCGTCATTCCTCTGTGTGCCCCTGCCCCCTTCCTCCTCCAGCCCCTCCTGTGTCTTGTCCCCCTACCTCCAGCCCCCCTTGTGTCCGGCCTGCCCCCCCCCCCGCGTCCCCGCGATCCACCCGCCCTCCTCCTTCTGTAATGCAGTGCCGGCGGGCTCAGGCGCCCGCCGGTCAGCCTGCACAGCCTCCTCTCCCCCTGCTCATCCCCCCCCCACCTTCCCCTGCTCACTCTCCCCCCCCCCCCCCAGGCCTAGTCCCCCACCTCTAGCCCCACTCACCCATTCCGGAGCAGCCCGCCGGCTTCCGATGCAGCTGCGGTGTGGTCCCTCCTCCTCTCAGAGGCTCCTCCTCCTCATGGGTAAGTATGAATGAATGAATGAATGGATGGATGGATGGATATGTGCATGTGTTAGCGTGTCCGTGCATGTGTGCGTCCGTGGATGTGTGTTAGTGTGTCCGTGCATGTGTGCGTCCGTGGATGTGTGTTGGTGTGTCCGTGCATGTGTGCGTCCGTGGATGCGTGCGTGGATGTGGGTATGTGGATGTGTGTGAACTCCAGCGTCCGTGGATGTGTGTTAGTGTGTCCGTGCATGTGTGCGTCCGTGGATGTGTGTTAGTGTGTCCGTGCATGTGTGCGTCCGTGGATGTGTGTTGGTGTGTCCGTGCATGTGTGCGTCCGTGGATGCGTGCGTGGATGTGGGTATGTGGATGTGTATGAACTCCAGCGTCCGTGGATGTGTGTTAGTGTGTCCGTGCATGTGTGCGTCCGTGGATGCGTGCGTGGATGTGCGTATGTGGAGGTGTGTGAACTCCAGCGTCCGTGGATGTGTGTTAGTGTGTCCGTGCATGTGTGCGTCCGTGGATGTGTGTTAGTGTGTCCGTGCATGTGTGCGTCCGTGGATGTGTGTTAGTGTGTCCGTGCATGTGTGCGTCCGTGGATGTGTGTTAGTGTGTCCGTGCATGTGTGCGTCCGTGGATGTGTGTTAGTGTGTCCGTGCATGTGTGTGTCCGTGGATGTGTGTTAGTGTGTCCGTGCATGTGTGCGTCCGTGGATGTGTGTTAGTGTGTCCGTGCATGTGTGCGTCCGTGGATGTGTGTTAGTGTGTCCGTGCATGTGTGCGTCCGTGGATGTGTGTTAGTGTGTCCGTGCATGTGTGCGTCCGTGGATGTGTGTTAGTGTGTCCGTGCATGTGTGCGTCCGTGGATGTGTGTTAGTGTGTCCGTGCATGGTGGATGTGTGTTAGTGTGTCCGTGCATGTGTGCGTCCGTGGATGTGTGTTAGTGTGTCCGTGCATGTGTGCGTCCGTGGATGTGTGTTAGTGTGTCCGTGCATGTGTGCGTCCGTGGATGTGTGTTAGTGTGTCCGTGCATGGTGGATGTGTGTTAGTGTGTCCGTGCATGTGTGCGTCCGTGGATGCGTGCGTGGATGTGCGTATGTGGATGTGTGTGAACTCCAGCGTCCGTGGATGTGTGTTAGTGTGTCCGTGCATGTGTGCGTCCGTGGATGTGTGTTAGTGTGTCCGTGCATGTGTGCGTCCGTGGATGTGTGTTAGTGTGTCCGTGCATGTGTGCGTCCGTGGATGTGTGTTAGTGTGTCCGTGCATGTGTGCGTCCGTGGATGCGTGCGTGGATGTGCGTATGTGGATGTGTGTGAACTCCAGCGTCCGTGGATGTGTGTTAGTGTGTCCGTGCATGTGTGCGTCCGTGGATGTGTGTTAGTGTGTCCGTGCATGTGTGCGTCCGTGGATGTGTGTTAGTGTGTCCGTGCATGTGTGCGTCCGTGGATGTGTGTTGGTGTGTCCGTGCATGTGTGCGTCCGTGGATGCGTGCGTGGATGTGGGTATGTGGATGTGTATGAACTCCAGCGTCCGTGGATGTGTGTTAGTGTGTCCGTGCTTGTGTGCGTCCGTGGATGCGTGCGTGGATGTGCGTATGTGGATGTGTGTGAACTCCAGCGTCCGTGGATGTGTGTTAGTGTGTCCGTGCATGTGTGCGTCCGTGGATGTGTGTTAGTGTGTCCGTGCATGTGTGCGTCCGTGGATGTGTGTTAGTGTGTCCGTGCATGTGTGCGTCCGTGGATGTGTGTTAGTGTGTCCGTGCATGTGTGCGTCCGTGGATGTGTGTTAGTGTGTCCGTGCATGTGTGCGTCCGTGGATGTGTGTTAGTGTGTCCGTGCATGTGTGCGTCCGTGGATGTGTGTTAGTGTGTCCGTGCATGTGTGCGTCCGTGGATGTGTGTTAGTGTGTCCGTGCATGTGTGCGTCCGTGGATGTGTGTTAGTGTGTCCGTGCATGTGTGCGTCCGTGGATGTGTGTTAGTGTGTCCGTGCATGTGTGCGTCCGTGGATGTGTGTTAGTGTGTCCGTGCATGTGTGCGTCCGTGGATGTGTGTTAGTGTGTCCGTGCATGTGTGCGTCCGTGGATGTGTGTTAGTGTGTCCGTGCATGGTGGATGTGTGTTAGTGTGTCCGTGCATGTGTGCGTCCGTGGATGTGTGTTAGTGTGTCCGTGCATGTGTGCGTCCGTGGATGTGTGTTAGTGTGTCCGTGCATGTGTGCGTCCGTGGATGTGTGTTAGTGTGTCCGTGCATGGTGGATGTGTGTTAGTGTGTCCGTGCATGTGTGCGTCCGTGGATGTGTGTTAGTGTGTCCGTGCATGTGTGCGTCCGTGGATGTGTGTTAGTGTGTCCGTGCATGGTGGATGTGTGTTAGTGTGTCCGTGCATGTGTGCGTCCGTGGATGCGTGCGTGGATGTGCGTATGTGGATGTGTGTGAACTCCAGCGTCCGTGGATGTGTGTTAGTGTGTCCGTGCATGTGTGCGTCCGTGGATGTGTGTTAGTGTGTCCGTGCATGTGTGCGTCCGTGGATGTGTGTTAGTGTGTCCGTGCATGTGTGCGTCCGTGGATGTGTGTTAGCGTGTCCGTGCATGTGTGTGTCCGTGGATGTGTGCGTACGTGGATGACTGCGGATGAGTATCCTCTTGTTGTAGTCTCTGGGATCATAGTCATGGTGCACTGTATGACAGATCATTGTCACACAGTGCACCATAACTCTGACCCCAGAGTCTGTAGGAAGAGGACACTTGATCCCTTGCTGCAATCTCTGGATTGAGCAGAGGCGATCGAGCGTCGTGGGACCTTCGTTGTGGACTACGTCGGAGGCAGTCGAGCGCCGTGGGACCTTCGTTGTGGACTACGTCGGATCTTTATAATAAAGATGGAGTCCAAGTTTTGTTTGTTTTTTTTTTCAAATAAAAAGATTTTTCTCTGTGTCTATTTTCTGACTATTTACCAGAGATTCCTAATGGCGGGTCTAACATTGGCCCTATATTATGAATCTCGGGCTTAGTGCCAGCTGCCAATAACAAGCTGGCATTAACCCCTTTATTACCCAGTTTGCCACCGGCACCAGGGCAACTGGAAGAGTCTGGGTACAGCGCCAGAAAATGGCGCTTCAATGAATGCGCCATTTTTTGGGGCGGCTGCGGGCTGCAATTCGCAGCATGGGGGGCCCAGAACGCTTGGGCCTCTCCATGCTGTGGAATCCAGCCCCCGGCTGCCTAGTTGTACCTGGCTGGACCAAAAATATGGCGGAGCCCTATGTCATTTTTTTTTCTAGAATTAGTCCTAGAAAAAAAAAAATGGGCTTCGCTGTATTTTTGGTTACCAGCCAGGTACAAAGAGGCAGCTGGGGTTGCTGGCAGTCCGTAGCTGCCAAGTTGTACCTGGCTGGACCAAAAATATGGCGGAGCCCCACGCCATTTTTTTTTCTAGAATTAGTCCTAGAAAAAAAAAAATGGGCTTCGCTGTATTTTTGGTTACCAGCCAGGTACAACGAGGCAGCTGGGGGTTGCTGGCAGTCCGTAGCTGCCAAGTTGTACCTGGCTTGACCAAAAATACGGCGGAGCCCCACGTCATTTTTTTTTTTTTACTTCTACCAATAAAATGACAAGGAGCTTTGCCTTATTTTTGGATGCCAGCCAGGTACAACTTGGTAGTTGGGGGGCTGCAATCCTCATCGTGGAGAGACCCAAATGTTGTGCCCCCCCACGCTGCAAATTGCAATTCACAGCCACCCCAGAAAATAGCACATTAGAGGTGCCATTTTCTGGTGCTGTACCCCAACTCTTCCAGTTGCCCTTGTGCTGGTGGCACACAGGAGCACTCCATACGTGACATGGTGTCCGCTAACAAGTTGAATGGAAAATTAGCTCCAATTATTAGCGGACACTATGTCGCGTATGGAGAGCCCCTGTGTGCCTAAACATTGGAGCTCCCCCACAAGTGACCCCATTTTGGAAACTACACCCCCCAAGGAACGTATCTAGATGCATAGTGAGTACTTGAACCCCCAAGTGGTTCACAAATTGATCCATAAAATTAAAAAAGTACTTTTTTTTTCCACAAAAAAATTATTTTTTCATTTTTACGGATCAATTTGTGAAGCACCTGGGGTTCAAAGTGCTCACTATGCATCTAGATACGTTCCTTGGGGGGGTCTAGTTTCCAGAATGGGGTCACTTGTGGGGGAGCTCTAATGTTTAGTCACACAGGGGCTCTCCAAACGCGACATGGTGTCTGTTAACAATTTGAATGGAAATCAACCCAAATTGTTAGCGGACATCATGTCACGTTTGGAGAGCCCCTATGTGCCTAAACATTGGAGCTCCCCTACAAGTGACCGCATTTTGGAAACTAGACCCCCCAGGGAACTTATCTAGATGGGTGGTGAGCATTTTGAACACCCCAGTGCTTCACAAATTAATCTGTAAATATGAAAAAAGAAAATGTTTGTGGAAATAAAAGTACTTTTTTATTTTTACGGATGAATTTGTGAAGCACCTGGGGGTTCAAAGTGCTCACTATGCATCTAGATACGTTCCCTGGGGGGTCTAGTTTCCAAAATGGGGTCACTTGTGGGGGAGCCCCAATGTTTAGGCACACAGGGGCTCACCAAACGCAACATGGTGACAGCTAACAATTTGAGCTGATTTTTATTCAAATTGTGAGCGGACACCATGTCGCGTTTGGAGAGCCCCTGTGTGCCTAAACATTGGAGCTCCCCCACAAGTGACCCCATTTTGGAAACTAGACCCCCCCAGGGAACATATCTAGATGGGTAGTGAGCATATTGAACCCCCAGGTGCTTCACAAATTATTGAAAAAAAAAGATATTTGCGGAAAAAAAGTACTTTTTCATTTTTACAGATTAATTTGTGAAGCATCTGGGGGTTCAAAGTGCTCACTATGCATCTAGATACGTTCCCTTGGGGGTCTAGTTTCCAAAATGGGGTCACTTGTGGATGAGCTCTTATGTGGAGACGCACAGGGGCTCTCCAAACGCAACATGGTGTCCGCTAACAATTTGAGCTCATTTTGCATTCAAATTGTTAGCGGACACCATGTCGCGTTTGGAGAGCCCCTGTGCGTCTCCACATTGGAGCTCCCCCACAAGTGACCCCATTTTGGAAACTAGACCCCCAAAGGAACGTATCTAGATGCATAGTGAGCACTTTCAACCCCCAGGTGCTTCACAAATTGATCCATAATAATGAAAAAAGAATTTTTTTGTGGAAAAAAAAGTGCTTTTTCATTTTTATGGATGAATTTGTGAAGCACCTGGGGGTTCAAAGCGCTCACTATGCATCTAGATACGTTCCTTGGGGGGTCTAGTTTCCAAAATGGGGTCACTTGTGGGGAGCCCCAATGTTTAGGGCTCACTAAACACAACATGGTTACAGCTAACAATTTGAGCTGATTTTTATTCAAATTGTTAGCGGACACCATGTCGCGTTTGGAGAGCCCCTGCGTGCCTAAACATTGGAGCTCCCCCACAAGTGACCCCATTTTGGAAACTAGACCCCCCAGGGAACATATCTAGATGGGTAGTGAGCATATTGAACCCCCAGGTGCTTTACAAATTGATCTGTGAAAATGAAATAGTACTTTTTTTTTCACAAAAATTTTCTTTTAGCCTAAATTTTTTCGTTTTCACATGGCAACAGCATAAAATTCATCCTAAAATTTGTTGGGCAATTTCTCCTGAGTACACCGATACCTCATATGTGGTCATAAACCACTGTTTGGGCGCACGGCAGGGGTCAGAAGGGAAGGAGCGCAATTTCACTTTTTGAATGTAAAATTAGCTCCAAAAGTCAAATTGCGCTCCTTCACTTCTGAGCCCTGCCGTGCGCCCAAACAGTGGTTTATGACCACATATGAGGTATCGATGTACTCGGGAGAATTTGCACAACACATTTTAAGATCCATTTTATCCTGTTGCCCATGTGAAAATGAAAGAATTGAGGCTAAAAGAACATTTTTGATAAAAAAATTAAAATATCCATTTTTTGTTTCCACTTTGCTTTAGTTCCTGTGAAGCACCTGAAGGGTTAATAATCTTCTCGAATGTAGTTTTGAGTAGCTTGAGGGGTGCAGTTTTTGGAATGGTGTCACTTTTGGGTGTTTTCTGTCATGTACACCCCTCAAAAGGACTTCAAATGTGATGTGGTCACTAAAAAAAATGGTTTTGTAAATTTTGGTTGAAAAATGAAAAATTGCTCATGAACTTTGAACTCTTATAACGTCCTAACAAAAAAATTTTTTTTTTCCAAAATTGTGCTGATGTGAAGTAGACATGTGGGAAATATTATTTAATAACTTTTTTCTGTCACATATCTCTCTTGTTTATCAGAAAAAAAAAATTAAAAATGTGAAAATTGTGAAATTTTCAAAATTTTTGCCATATTTTTGATTTTTTCACAAATAAACGCAAAAATTATCGACTTAAATTTAATACTAGCATGAAGCCCAATATGTCACGAAAAAACAATCTCAGAATCGCTAGGATCGGTTGAAGCGTTCCCGAGTTATAACCTCATAAAGGGACACTGGTCAGAATTGCAAAAAAGGCCAAGGTCTTTAGGGTCAAAATAGGCTGGGACATGAAGGGGTTAAGGGATACGCCTCCATGTTTGGCGCTGGAGTCAAAGACAACCCTAATCTGGTTCGGTTTCCGTGGGTGGTATACACCAAATGAAGGCAGATACCAGCACTCTTCATTCTTCTTTAAGGATGGAGCGGGTTCCGCGTGGTTGTTGCGAAATATCTTGTCCATGAAGGCAATGATATGTTCCCTCATCTCAGGCTTGTTGTTCATTGAACGCTGCAGAGAGTTAAATCTGGTCTGAGCTTGGTCTCGGTTGTTTGGGAGTCTTACCCTGGTGGATCGGAAGGGTAATGGAGAGACCCAGTGGTCGGTTTCGTCTTTAGAGAACACACGGTCCATTATCTCGATGAACTCTCTGTCCTCCACTGACAAGGCTACTTTATCATCGTCCTTGGTCGTGTGGAAGACAGATCTTCCTAAGTTGTCGGTACGCAGGGAAGAAGCAACGTCGGGTAGCTGTATTGAGTCTGGGGGCTTCTCCTTCACTTCATAGTGATGAGGACATGGTCTTAGGCAGGTTGTGCGCCCATCTCCTTGCACGTAGGTCCTGAAGGAGTCGATTTCTGATCGATCAACACACACATTTCCTATGACTACCCATCCCAAGTCCAGTCTCTGGGCGTATGGTGCATAGTCGGGTCCATTGCACTGTTGTCGCACCTTGTGTACCCTCAGGTTGTCTCTGCCGAGCAGGAGTAGAATCTCCACGTTGTTGTCTATAGGTGGGATGACGCTTGCGAGGTGTTTCAGGTGTGGTTGATGAAGTGCAGCTTCTGGGGTAGGAATTTCACTTCTGCGGCTGGGTATTTGGTCGCATTCAACGAGCGTTGGTAGAGGTATTTCAGTCTTCCCGTTGATAGGAGAAGCAATGAATCCCCGGGCTCTTCTGCAGCTAGTCTCTATGCGGCCTGAGCAGGTGTTCAAGGTGTAGGGTTCTGATGGTCCACTAATTCCGAAGGCTTCAAAGAATTTGGTTCCTGCCAGAGATCGGTTGCTTTGGTCGTCTATGATGGCATACACCTTCATTGCCCTTTCTGGGCGTCCCTCGGGATAAACCTTGATGAGGCATATTCGGGCACAACATTTCTCCGTTCGGCCCTCTCCACATACCTCTGAGCATGAGCAGGAAACAGTTGTGGCGGTGTCAGTCTGATTCTGTGGCTCGCTGCCATGACTTGGCGCGGGAGCGATGGTGACTGTAGCCGGTGTGTCTCTAGCTAGCCGGGTAGGATGCATGGCTGAAACGTGCTTTTCGCTGTGGCACTCCCCACACTTGACTGTGGATTTACAGTCCTTGGCCATGTGCTCAAGTGATGCGCAGCATTTGAAGCAAATCCCAAGCTCAGTGAGGACCTACTTGCGCTCCTGTAAGGTTTTGGATCTAAACCCCTTGCACTTGGTCAGTGAGTGTGGTTTTTTATGGATGGGACATTCACGATTGAAAGACTTCTCGTGGTGAGACAGTGTTCTGTTCGTCTGTGGGCGTTGCGGGTGATGGTAGCTCAGTCTTTCTAACACTCACAGCTCTCTTAGTGTCTCTGCGTTTTGGTATAGCACTTTCGTACCTTGATGCTGGAGTTGCTGCAGCTGCTGAAGTGTTGGATTCTAAGAAGTCGAGGCTGGGGTCATTCCTCATCTGGGCCTGCTCGTCAATGAATCTGCAGAAGTGAATAAATGGGGGAAAGGTGACGTCGTTCACTCTTTTGTACCTTGAGACTGACGTTGCCCATTTCTCCTGCAGACTGTATGGCAGCTTCACCACGATTGGGTTTACTCCATGGGCTGAATCCAGATAGCACAGCCCGGACAGACGAGGGTCTCTTTTGGCGAGCTCCAGCTCCATGAGCAGATCACTTTTTTTTTGAAGTTTGTGGACTTCTTTAAGGTTGATCTTTGGGAAATCCTGCAGTCTCTTGAATAGGGCTTTCTCTATTGCTTCCGCGCTGCCAAAGGTGCGTTCCAGCCTTTGCCATGCGGCGGCGAGACCTGCTTCTGATTGTCCTACATAGACGGTTCTGAGGCTCTTGATACGGTTTGAAGAGCCTGGGCCTAACCACTTGATCAGGAGGTCGAGTTCCTGTTCTTCAGTTAGGTTGAGATTGGTGATGGCTGCCTTGAAGGTTGCTTTCCAGGCCCTGTAGTTCTCTGCACGATCATCAAAATTCACAAGACTAGTATTGATTAGCTCTCTGCTCACCATGAACCTGGCAAACTCGGACATGTCCGACTTCTCACCACTTGTTGCCGCGACGACTCGTGATGCCCCTGGGGCGTATGGGCCGCCTGGCGTGAATGGATGAGCTGTCTCCGGGTAGAATGATGCTGCTGCAGGGTTGAGCTGTGGTTTAGCCCTTGATGAATCTGACAAAAACCGCTTGAGCTGTGAAGGTGGGCCAGGAAACGCTGGGTTGCCATCTTGTGGTGGTGACTGTGTTTGAGAGGGTATCTCTCGCCGACTGTCGTTAATTAGCTCGGGCGCCTCCGAGGGTACCGGCGCCTTTAGAAGTATGTTGGGGGTTTTGGTGTCGTCGACTTGGATGGTACTGTAAACTGGGGTCGCTACAGGTACCCGGTTTAGCACATAGTCTCTGGTGCGATCGACTGGATCATCCGTTTCCAGTGGTAGCGAATTAGCTGGATCGGGACCTTGGATCAATGCCTGCTCAAGTAGTCTCACTTTAGCTAGCGCAACCTCCTCTTCCATCTGTGACCGAAGGATCTGTATTCGAGCCTCCGCTTCTGCTTCGGTCCTTTTTGCTTCCATCTCCGCTTCCGCCCTTTTAGCCTCTGCTTCTGCCCTTTTTGCTTCCATCTCCACTTCCGCCCTTGCTTCTGCCCTTTTTGCTTCCACTTCTGCTTCTGCCCTTTTTGCCTCTGCCCTTGCTTCTGTCCTTTTTTTCTTCTGCTTCTCTCTCAGTGAAAGAACGTCCCACCCTGGATTCCTCTGCTATTATGCGGGCCTCCAGTATCCTGTCGCTCATTGTTGAACTTCTTGAGGATGACGACCTGGATGCCCGAGAGGAACGTTTAGATGAGGTCGATCAGTGTGATCTCGTTTCTTGTAGGTGAGAGATACGGTGTTCGGCCTTGTTTATGGCGTGTCGGACCTTGGCATCTCTCCCTTTGTCCGTCTCTAGCGCCTTACTGAGGTCTGAAAGAGATTCATCAGAATTAAAGTCTTTTAGAAGGGCTATGTACCTTGTTAACAGTCTCTTGTATCCTTCATGGGCGGCGTTCAGCCGTTCCATAACAGATTGTAAGCTCGCGGCGTCGCCTGACGAGAATTCGAGTCTCGACATGTGAGAGGCGACGCGTTCCCACTGTTCTTCCAGGCGTTCACTTAGCTCATCTTTCATAGCGTGATAGTTTTCAATTGCCTTTATCGTTGGTTTGGAAGAACGTTTTGGTCGGGTAATTTGGTCTGCTTGAGACGTGGGGTCTGCCTCCTGGGCTTCATCGTGGACGGTATCAGGTTGTATTTTCTCTGTTTCAGCAGTGGGAGCCTGTCCGAGGTCCTTTTCGGCCATTTCGAATAAAGGTGTACTGTCTCTTTAAAGGACTCAACTTTTGAATAGGGGTCCGAAAATCGCTGTGCGGCTCTGCGGGAACTCCCGGGTGAGATTCCCAAGGTGGCTTTGGCGAAACTTGGGGTTCGCAGTTCGCCGATGTGCAGTAATGAGGTATAGTGTACTGCAGGCTTGTAGAAGCGATGTGGCCAGAAGGAAACCGCAGGTGCATAAAAACAATTCTTTATAACAGTACAGGCAGAGCTGATACAAGATGTGGCAGGTGGGAGAGCTTCATCTAGGCTTGTCCAGACGTGCACTGTTGCAGGCGGACTGGTGCACGAGGCTTGTTGCTGGGCAGATTACACACAGAGGAACAGGGCACATGGAGATCTATAGCTGGATGCTGAGCTGTAAGGCGTTTTTTTTTTTTTTTTTGCTAGGAGCTTTTAAGCAAAGTTTTCGACTGTTCTGTTCCCACTTAAAGGCGATAAAGGCACGCTGGTGTATAATTGGGTGAGAGTTCTTACCTTTGTACTTCCAGTAAAAGGGGCAGACAGGACCCGGAGCAGCGTCTCAGTTAAGCGTACACACGTTAGGATGAAAACAATGTTGTTTTTTTTCGTAGATGAATGATCCAAAACATGGCATTGAGATCTTGTATGAAGCTTGTCTCTGGAGTCGCTACTTGTGGGTCGAAAACTTTGCTTCTTCAGCTCCATGGGGAATGAACTCTCTGTACTAAAAAATGTCTGCCAAAGACTGGGCAAACAGGAAGCGACCAAAAACAGCACATACAGGAGCCACACCCCCATAGGCTGTACAAGAAAGAGGGGGAAGAATTGAAGGGTCTGGCCAGCATGTGGCAGCAGAGACAAGCATCAGATATAATAGCAGTTTAAACTATAAAACAGGATTGAAACAGCACAGATATCGTTCTAAGGACTTTTTCAAATAATCAAACAAATTTAGCCATGTGTAATTAGACAAAGTATTTATCTAGGAATTACTTTTATGGATTCCTACAGGCTATTAGTATTAGAGAGCATGTCACTACGACATATAGCGCATCATACTAAAAAAGGCTTCAATTTGATATTATCATAAGTCTAATCATGGTCTATAAATGTCTTGTTTAAGAAGATCTTATTTTATGCTATGAGTGAGTTAAGATGACTGAGAATGGCTCATGACTAGGGATGGGCGAATCTACTCGCTAGGACTCGTTACTCGGCGAGTAGTAAGGGACTCGCAGGACTCGGTACTCTGCGAGTTTCCCAGTGATTACTCGCACAGCAACGAGTCCAATGCAAATCAATGGCAATCCTAGTTTTGTCAGAGACTCTGACAAAACTAGGATTGCCATTGACTTGCATTGGACTCGTTACTGTGCAAGTAATCGCTGGGAAACTCGCAAAGTAACTGCTGTTACTTTGCGAGCTGAGTCCGGCTGTCTGCTCTGTGCAGGCTGCCGCAGCTCCAGGGTCCTAGAGCCCGCCTGCTCTCCCTGTGTACAGACATGAATGTCTGTGCACAGAGATGATGTAGCAGTACTGAGATTGTTCTCAGTCTGCTCATTCCCTGTGCATAGACATCTATATCTATGCACAGGGGATGTAGCAGAGAGGACATCGCGTTTTGGACTACGTCGGACGGAAGAGGATTTTTTTAATTAAAGATGGAGTCCCTAATGGCTTTTTTTTTTTATTTCTAATAAAATATTTTCTCTGTGTTGTGTTTTTTTAACCCTTTATTGGAGATTCTTAGTGGCTGGGTCAAACGTGGCCTGACATTAAGAATCTCGGGCTTAATACCAGCTTGTATAACAAAGCTGGTATTAACCCCTTTATTACCCAGCGTGCCACCGCCACCAGGGCCGCTGGAAGAGCGGGGTTCAGTGCCAGAGGATGGCGCTTCAATGAACGCGCCATCTTCTGGGGCGGCTGCGGGCTGCAATTTGCAGCAGGGGGTGCCCAGAAAGCTTGGGCATCCCTGCGCTGCGGATTCCAGCCCCCAGCTGCTTAGCTGTACCTGGCTAGACATAGAAATTGCGCGGAGCCCCACGCATTTTTTTTTTTATTATTTCATGAAATTCATGAAATAATTAAAAAAAGGGCTCCCCTATATTCTTGTGTCCGGCCAGGTACAAATAGGCACCTGGGGGTTGGGGGCAGCCCGTCGCTGCCTGCTGGATCCGGCTGGTTCCAGACATACGGCGAAGCCCACGTGACATTTTTTTCTGACAAATCCATAAAACAATGTAAATAAAAGGGACTGCATCTTTATTAACCCCTGGACCATGGGCGAGGGGTTAATAAAGATGCAGTCCCTTTTTTAGGATTGTTTTATTGATTTTTCAGAAAAAAAATTACATGGGCTTCGCCATATTTCTGGAACCAGCCGGATCCAGCAGGCAGCGACGGGCTGCCCCCAACCCCCAGGTGCCTATTTGTACCTGGCCAGACACAAGAATATAGGGGAGCCCTTTTTTTTTTATTATTTCATGAATTTCATTAAATAATAAAAAAAAAATGCGTGGGGCTCCGCGCAATTTCTATGTCTAGCCAGGTACAGCTAAGCAGCTGGGGGCTGGAATCCGCAGCGCAGGGATGCCCAAGCTTTCTGGGCACCCCCCGCTGCAAATTGCAGCCCGCAGCCGCCCCAGAAGATGGCACGTTCATTGAAGCGCCATCCTCTGGCGCTGAACCCCGCTCTTCCAGCGGCCCTGGTGGCGGTGGCACGCTGGGTAATGAAGAGGTTAGGGCCAGCTTTGTATTATCAGCTGGCCCTAAGCCCGAAATTTATGGCGGTCACGCCAATATTAGACATGACCGCCATGAATTTCTATGAAATTGTTTTAAAAAAAACACAACACAGAGAAAAATTTTTATTAGAAATTTTTAAAAAAAAGCCATTAGGGACTCCATCTTTAATTAAAAAAATCCTCTTCCGTCCGACGCAGTCCAAAACGCGATGTCCTCTCTGCTACATCCCTTTGCATAGATATAGATGTCTATGCACAGGGATGAGCAGACTGAGAACAATCTCAGCTCTGCTACATCAGGCAGCAGGCAGGCTCTAGGACCCTGGAGCTGCGGCAGCCTGTACAGAGCAGACAGCCTGACTCCTTACTGTGCGAGTTTCCCAGCGATTACTTGCACAGTAAACGAGTCCAATGCAAATCAATGGCAATCCTAGTTTTGTCAGAGTCTCTGACAAAACTAGGATTGCTTCAGGCTGAAGCTTCCGAGACACATCTGTGATTTGTAAATCGCACACTACTCGCTATTACTCGCTTCCCCATTCATTAACATTGGACTCGCTAGACTCGCAACGAGTAGCGAGTCCCGGGCTCGGACTCGCTAGAGTCAAGCGATTCTGAGTAATTTAGGACTCGCCCATCACTACTCATGACAAATTTTTACATATTATATATTATAAAAAAGCCGCTAAGTCATTCTTCTCATTCATCCCCAATAATCCACAAGCTTTTGATCTAATAATCCATTTGCATTCTTTTTGTAAGAGGGCTTTATGTGTATCTCCTCCTCTTACTGAGGGAAATACTCTTTCAAGTCCCGCAAACGTGAGGACTCCAGCATTTCCCTCATGGAAGTCCCTAACATGTTTAATAAGCCTAGGGCTACCAACACCAGTAGTGATAGATTTAACATGTTCCTTGACCCGTGTACACAGTTCTCTTATAGTATTGCCTATGTAAAACTTTCTACAAGGGCAAAGGACTATATAGACTAGCCATTTAGTTTTGCAACTAATATAGGTAGAAACTCTTAAGCTATTCCCCACAAACAATACAGGATTATCTGTTTCATGGTGCTTACACCATTTACAGTTCCTGCATTTAAAATTGCCGATAGGGCGTCTTTTTTCTAGCCAAGTTGGGTTTTTATTTATTTCCATTCTGTTATTAATTAATCAATCTTTTAAATTTCTACATCTTTTATATGTTATTAAAGGGGGCCCCAACTCTAAAGCCCCTAGTTCTCTATCTTTTATTAGTACATGCCAGTGTTTGAATATAGCGCTCTTGATTTTATCAAACATGGGGCCATAGGTGAAGGAAAAAATGAAACGCTTTTGTTCAGAAACTGTTAGATTTTTTCTTCTAGATAATGAATTATTACAGACTCGTTCTTTTGCTCTTTCCAATATCTTTTTTGGATAACCCCTTTGAATAAACTGTTTTGCCAAATCAGCACATTGTGCAGTAAAACCAGTCTCGTCATTATTCATTCTTTTTACTCTTAACATTTGACTATAAGGTAAAGCATATTAAGTGTGATTAGGATGGGCACTATTAAAGTGTATAAGCGTATTGCAGGCAGTAGGTTTCCCATATAGGGATCTTATGATGCTTTTCTCTTTTATCTGTATCATGATATCCAGAAAAGCAAGCTCCTGGTCACCAAAAATGGCTGTAAAATACATATTGTACTTATTTGTGAAATTCAAATAAGATACAAATTGTTGAAATTCCTCCTCTGCACCCTCCCACACAATAAAAATGTCATCGACATATCTTAAATAAGTCTTGATGTTTTTTAAGAAGGGATTATGGGAAGTATAAATCAGCTTGTCTTCAAGGTGTGCCAGGAACAAGTTTGCAAGAGTACATGATATAGGGGTCCCCATTGCTGTTCCCACCAATTGTTTGTACCACAAGTCTCCAAAAGTGAAGGCATTGTGAGAAAGTACAAACAATAAGGCTTCACAAACAAAATCAATCAATTTTGGGTTCTGATTATTTGCTGTCAGAATATCTTTGATGACATCAATCGCTAAATCCTGTGGGATACGCGTGTAAAGGCTTTTGGACTATCTGTAAGCAAGTGTCCTTGTAAAGGGGTATCAAGAACTTGCACCTTGACGTTGGATCTCATTTTAACTCTAGAAAATGCAACGTACAGTTGTCCATGACCAAAAACTGTCTCCTGTAGATATATGCCAACACGGTGTAGAGTTTGACCTTGTGACTTGTTTATAGTCATGGCAAAAGCTGGTTTTACTGGAAACTGTAGACACTGAAGCCTAAATGGAAGACCTGTGTCCAAAGGACATAAATCAATGCGTGGAATAAACACTTTGTCTCCTTTTGCTGATCCACTGATGACTCTTGCTTGAATTAGGTGGGAATGGAGTCCAGTAACAATAAGGCAAGTTCCATTACATAGACCATTTTTTGTATTTAGATTCTGAAGCAACATTAAAATTGTTCCAACTTTAAGTTGTAGTCTGAGGGATGACATTCCTGATGGCGTAAGACTATTTAAAAATTCAACTGGATAATGCTCTCGTTTATTTTCATTGTCTACATCCAGTGAATCATCACTGTTGTACAGCTTATACTCTTCAGGCATTCTATCCATCACACGGGAATTTAGCAGAGCCACGTCATCGTTCTTGGGACAGAGAATTGCATGGGAAGAGGCCCTCTCAACACTGGCTTGGTCGTTCACATCAATTTCAATGCATTGTCCAAAAACATCAGTTCGTTCACCGAGTTATAGATTTACAGTTATAGTAATTTATGCCAAGAACGAAAATAACTATGATTTTTATAGTTAAATTTTATTTGATCCTTTAAAATATATCCTGTGTGGATAGGTGCAACAGTGCTAGTGTCTAACAACGTGTATCCCTCCCCCCACAAAAACAAACATAGGACAAACAAATATCTATACAGATATGAACCTCTGTTGGTTCAAAGGGTGATAATGGCACTGGTCCAAAACCTGGATCTCTGGGTCTGAAGGAGAGAATCCCCCGGAAACAATCCGTCTCCTGCGGGGGCTCTGACCTAATGACCCGTGATCGTATGGTCATGTCTTGTTGTTAACGGGTGTTGTCCCGATCAACTAATAATGTGTCTGTCACCTCTATTGCAGTCAGAGGTCCTATAATAATATAGATCTGGTACTCATCAGTTTTTACACACAGTATGTGTCAGTGGGGGCGGGGCGGGCGGGTTATAACACCTTTATTACCTCTCCCTTCTGGACCGTCAATAAAGAAACATTTTGTCCTTGCATCTCCTTGGTTTTCTATGGGACTCACAATAGTATCATATGCAATACGTTGTTGTTCATTTAAGGAGTTTATTTTCTGTGTTGCCAACAATAATTCGTAAGCTTCATCATACTCTGGAAGTTGTGGAACTTGAGTTGCAGGCTGTGACAAATTAAAGTCTGAAATTGTTTTTCCATGCAGTATTAAGACATTTTGGACATCTCGCATGGCATAAGATTGGCAATTTTGACAATCTCCACTTTTGTTGTGAAGACGTAAGTAGTAATCCTTGATTAGATGTTCTTTGAAATTTGTCCAAAGTTGAGAGGGATTTATAGGTGGTCCAAATACACAGATGTTGGCAAATAATTGGCGAAGTTGCTTAGGCATATGTAGGGTAACTGCGTCTTCTAAAGTAAGTGTCCAAACAGTATCATCCAAAAAAGTCCTAAAGCCAAAGCTGCAGCTTTAAATGTATCGTGCAATACTCCGTTAACTGTTTTCAAATAATCATAACTTGTAGCCCCTTTGACATGCAGCAGTAACAGCCAAAGGCAATATCTTTCTTGATCCTTGACACTAACAGTATACATACAGTAAATAAGAAAAAAATGCGGCACTCACCGAGCAGGGCTTATTTCTTTTTTATTTCAGAGTCCTCTGTACATAGATTCTCTGCGATGGGGGAGGGAGTGAGGAGACACACAGGTGACGGATTCCGTTTCGGAGCACCTGCCCCTTCTACGGACCTTGTACACAGTATACATACGTCCAAATATTTTGCTGGTTGTCTTGGCTTCCAACTTTTATTCCAAACGTAATGATCTGGAATCTCGCGATACAAATACTGCTTTGCATTGTCGTCATGTTGGTTCAGCAAAAACCATTCCATTAATGTTGACGTCGTGGTTAAAATTTTTGAGACATCTTCGACTTGACAATTTTCATAGAAATAAAGCTGTTGTTGATTAGTTAAATAGATAGCTAAAGGTATAATGGCATGGGACTGTGAATGCATTGGAAATGCAAATATCCTTCAAGCAGCTTCTGGAGCACTCACATATTGAGTCAAGAAAAGTTGATGATTCATTGTGATTGACTGTTGTCTGTTGTATTTCAACATTAGCTTTGTAATGGCCCTTGTAGATGTACTTAAAAAGATATTTGACACTTTTTATTGAAGCGCAGATTTTTACGTTGATGTGACAGTTGTAGCGTTTTGATAAGTATGGGTTGTATGGGACTATCCATGAGTTATTTATAATTTTTTTTTGTGAATAATGTTATCAATGTGTGCTCGCCGGTAGGATGGGTAGCCATCCAAGTCTTTAACCGTGTGCTGTTTTAACTCCATTGAAAAGCCTTTAGTACACTTGCCATTTTCCATGCATGGACTTTTTGGATTTGCTTCACCGCATGGACCATGAACCATATGAGAGATGACAATATCATACAGTTCAGGATATTTTTCTTGGTTAGGAATTTCAGCCCACACTATGTTGTCAACTTCTTCCTCTGTGCGAAACTTAGAATCTGCATCTAAGATAATAAGTATATACGCATTTGGGAGACCTCATTTCTGAAACTCAATGACATGTACCATTGGTACAACTGTTCCAAAAGGGCCATTTTTGATATCTTTCAAAAGGCTGGTGAGTTTGAGTCAAAATACGCATGCAACTAAGTCCGGCATGTGTTCCACTTGTTGCCAAGGTTCTAGATTTCCGGCCATTTAAGATTACAGGTCATTGTAACAAAAATGTAAGGTCTTCCATACTTTGTGACTATTGACATTGCATCTTGATAATGCTGTTGCATGTTGCGGGGGCTACCTTCAAACGATGACGGGAGAATTACTGTTTTTTCCAATGGAAATTCCCTTTTGAATTGATTGGTTTTGCAAATGTTCTTGAAGAATGCAGTAGTCTTCAACTTTAAGTTGTTTTTGGTTCATTCGTGTAAAATTTAGGTGTTTAGCTTCAATTTTAACGTATGCTTCCACTAAGTACTGTTGTGTCAGTTTGCCACCGTTTAAAATAGGATTGCAGTCATTTCGTACAGACAAAAGAAAACTGTAGTACTGGAGTTGTGTAATTCATCTTAAAGTGCCTTGCTGGTGTAGGTTTTCATGCCACCCTTGATCACCTCTTGGAAACAATAGCGGATAAAGAAGAGCATTAAGGTTGCTGTGCAAAATACTAATTCGCTGTGTCTTAGGAAGCAAAGGGTTATTAAGGTCTGGCTTAAGATTGAGTAATATATCCCTTTGAAAAGGAGGCTCTCCATCATCATTTTGAAAAACAACTGCAACCTCACTTACATGTGGTTTGTTATAACGTCGGGGATCTTGTGTACGTTCTTGTTTAATTGCCATGACAATAGAAGGCAAACGCATGAGAAATGTTGATGCTTCTGATATTGTCCATAAAATTTCTACGTGTGAAGTAAATGTGACTGAAGAACAGCACACTATGACTGACAGACCATGTAAACAGGAGTGAAGTGCGTCACACTATGAGTGGCAGACCTTGTAAACAGGAGTGAAGTGTGTCACACTATGACTGACAGATCTTGTAAACAGGAGTGAAGTGCGTCACACTATGAGTGGCAGACCTTGTAAACAGGAGTGAAGTGCGTCACACTATGACTGACAGCCTTGTAAACAGGAGAGAAGTGCATCACACTATGACTGACAGCCTTGTAAACAGCAGTGAAGTGCGTCACACTATGACTGACAGCCTTGTAAAGAAGAGTGAAGTGCGTCACACTATGACTGACAGCCTTGTAAACAAGAGTGAAGTGCGTCACACTATGACTGACAGCCTTGTAAACAGGAATGAAGTGCGTCACACTATGACTGACAGCCTTGTAAACAGGAGTGAAGTGCGTCACACTATGAGTGACAGCCTTGTAAATAGCAGTGAAGTGCGTCACACTATGAGCGGCAATATACCAAGCTGTGCTCAGCTTCGCTGATTGGTCGCCGCCAGCTGCGGTGACGAATCAGCACACTTGGCGCGTGTTTTAAAACACGCTTCGCTGATTGGTCGCTGCAGCCGGCGGCGACCAATCAACAAGGCGGAGCACGGCTTGGCAGGGGTTTGGAATCCCGCGCGGCGGGATTCAGATTTCCCGCCAAGCCGCGCTGCTTCGCTGATTGGTCGCCACAGCGACCAATCAGCGAAGCATGTTTTAAAACACGCGCCAAGTGCACTGATTGGTCGCTGCAGCTGGCGGCAACCAATCAGCGAAGCGGAGCACGGCTTGGCAGGGGTTTTGAATCCCGCGCCGCTGAGAGCGGCGATCAATCAGTGGTGCGGGATTCATATTTCCCGCAAAGCCACGCCACTTTGCTGATTGGTCGCCGCCGACCGCGGTGACCAATCAGAGAAGTAGGGCAGCTTGGCGGGGGATTTCAATCCCGGCCGCCATATAGGAATACCCATAATGTGAGTGTTCCAATATGGCGGTTGGGGTACTACCGCTGCGAGCTGACGCCGGTCATCTCCCAGCTGGCTCGCCGCAGACCTCTGGCGGCAGTAGATGAGCCGCGGCGACTGATCTCCTGATGATCGCTGCGGCCGGATGCGTATATCCCGGCGATAGCGACGCCGATGCGTCGCCATCGCCAGGTTTCAGCTTGGCGCGAGTTTTGAATGCGCGTGGCTGTTTTGCATACGCTTTGCTCATTGGTTGCCGTGGCTGGCGGCGACAGACTGACAGACACGCTGACAGACACGATTAGGCAATTATATAGTAGATGTCAGAATTTGGGAGATTTAATAATAAAAAATCGTGTAAAAGCAGAAAGAAAGACAAAAACGTGGTTAGATGAAAACAGACTCGGTAGGAAATTACAAATGTAGGAATTGTGAATTTTCCACTTACCACATTACAGATAATCCTATTGAAATTGGCAATAAACTTCACATAGTTAGATTTTACATTTCATGTAAAACGAAGTGGATAGTGTATGCAATTTTGTGTCCATGTAAAAGATACTACATTGGGAAAACCATTCGTCCCATGTGGGTAAGATTTAACACAAGAAGTCCCAGACAGGGGTCATTTAACATTTCTACCTTTGGGACCCAGAGACGGGTCAAATGACCTGAAGGATTTTAGCTAACATCCTCTAATCACCGTCTTTTGTTCTGTAATTAAGGCCATTACTGTCGCAACACAGAAGGTTATTGTTTTCCATTGAGTTAGCCATTTAGTTTCTTGCCAGTTCTATTCAGTTTGGACTAAGGGTCATTTGACCCTCTTTCGGGACTTCAGGGGGGAGCTCGAAATTTCTGGGACTTCTAGTGTTAAAGAGCATTTTAAATCAATTTCAACAAGCAAAGGATGTACCCACCTAATCATCATATAAATGAATCGTATAATGGGGATCCTAGATCCTTGTCTTTTATAGGTCTGGATCAAGTGTCACCCTCTTTTAGAGGAGGTGACACACATAAAATACTCTTGCAAAAAGAAGCAAGGTGGATCATTGAACTAAGAGCCCAAGGAGCAGCAGGTTTAAATGATAAGAACGATTTAGCAGTTTTTTTGTAATAAACTTTCTATCCTTAAACACCATCTTCTTCTGTCTGAACAGGCTTCATATTGGGCTCCCCGAATCTGGCTGAGAGCTGGTCCAGGGTGGTCCGTCGCTGGAAACTCCTATCAATGAGAGCGCCGGATCGCACCGAGTCCGAGACGGTCCGGCGACATAGATCCCTATTACGGGGAGTGCCGGATCATAAAATACAAGTCTGGAATATTTTTCATGGAATGTTCATTTAAAAAAGTTAAAAAATAAAACAGGTTGCGCCAAACTGCTTGATCACTGTGTTAAAAGCGGTTATATAACTCAAATGCTCACCTGTTTGTGTTGTGCCTGGGTCGCACAACTAACCGCCGAGCGGGGAACAATTAAGCGTGACCTCCGGGTCGGATAAGCCAAGCGTGCGAGGACGTGGACCAGTCCTTGTTCGTGCAAGCCGGGAAGCGACTCGCCGGCTGGCGAGCGAGGGGCGATCCGACAAGGCCTCCAGCCGTGGGGGTCCGACAACGTTGGCTGAGCCGTGCTCCTTCGTCGTGCGAGTCGGTGAGTGACGGGGCGTGCAGATGGAGGTAGCGTGTAATTGTGGGCAAGGTCCGGGAGCCGAGCTGCTCAGACTCGCACTTCCCGGATGGGAAGGCGTGCAAGTGTGTGATAGAAACAAATAGAGTATTAGCGCTCGGATTGCAGCCAGACAATGCTCACGAGATATTTACCTCAAGGCTTTATTGAATCAGTGTAGAATTCCAATTCTCCACAACGCGTTTCTGCGCTTAGTGCGCCTTTCTCAAGTGGTTACCACTTGAGAAACGCGCACTAAGCGCAGAAACGCGTTGTGGAGAATTGGAATTCTACACTGATTCAATAAAGCCTTGAGGTAAATATCTCGTGAGCATTGTCTGGCTGCAATCCGAGCGCTAATACTCTATTTGTTTCCATTTAAAAAAGTTGATAGAGCTGTGTAACAATTATTGGATACCTTGAGGAATCTGATTGCGTGGGACTAGACAAGACAGAGACAACATTTTGAGTGTAAGCAAACAAGTCCAGGGGAGGGTGCAAACAAACAGTGAGGCAGGGCAAACAAGTCTTTAAGTCCAGAAATTAAATGTAGAGCGCAGCCGGCACAGTAAACATGATAGTCCCAGAAAACAGTCTTGTAGCAGATATCTGTGCAGTAAACAAATGGTTAAACAAGGTATACTTGGGCTGAAAATAAGTCCTGAAGAAGTCCAGTAGAGTAGCCCACACTGACCATAGAATCCTTGATAGTGTACATTGACAATTAAACAAAACTCAAGAGTCTTACAGACCATTGAAGTTAGCAGGCGGTTTGAGAAGCTCTACTTGGAAGTCTTGGAGTATATGCACGCAATCCGGAGGCACTGCGTCCTGGACACAGTGCTTCTGGACCTGAGGAGAAGCCACAGGTAACGCAGGGTGAGCGAAGCCGCACTACGCCCATGATCTGTGTTCAGTGCAGGGTGGCTTTTCCCTGCATTCACCCCCTGGGCCTCGCTTCTGACTCTAAAGTCAGCTAAATTAACATGCTACGGAGATGCAGAAGCAAGTCAACCCACACCACAGCCAAAATATCGCTGAGATGGGAGAAGCATAGTGGGCGTCAGATTTCTAGAAATCCCATCCACTGTGATTGTTCTGCACAACGCAGCGTTATTGACACCGCAAAAATGCTGTGTCCATAATGCTGCAAACCCTGATCTTGTGCACATACTCTTGGAGGATAACTGAAAACAGCCAGAACCAGGATGATTACAGTCAATTACAACAATCAATTACAGGCAGCTGGTAAAGCTAGGGAAGACCCAGACCTCAGGAGGATCTGAAGGAGCAGAAGATCTGAACAGTAGAGTATCACAAGCAGCAGCAGTAGTCTGAAGAGCCAAGTCTCGAGTGACTTAAGAGCCAAATAGTACAAAATACTCAGGCATGGAATGGATCCAGGATGGGGACTTAAATAGGCATAACCGATAGGAATTTCAAGATCATAACGGAGCAACAGACACCATCTTGGATGAGGGCAAAGAGACACAGAAAGTTCCATGGAAAACCCAGAATCCTTACAAGCTGTCAGTTATTGCAGCGGTGTTAAAATCTAATATATAAAGCTGAATGTGTGTGTGTGTATGTCCGGGATTGGCATCTACACCGTCGCAACTACAGCCACAAAATTTTGCACAGTCACAAGTCTGGACCCGAGGGCGTCATAGGTTATGTTGTGAGGCGAATTTTTAACCCTGCGCGTTCCAGTTCACCAAACAATTTTGGCCCTATCTACATAATGGAGAGAAAGTGACAGTTACCAGTTGACAGTTGTGAATGAGAGGGGCTTAATGACAGCACCAAAGACTAACAGCATATACCAGCATATAGTCACTAAGGTGGGGCCATGACATGGAATATTCACCACGCATGGGGACATGTATACACACCACATGCACACAAAGAGTAACAGCTAAGGTGGAGCCCCAACATTGGATACTCACCACGCACCCGAACACAAACACACACCACAAAGAGACACACACAACACAGAGACACACACCACACAGACACCCCCCCCACAGGGACACACACACATACACACCTTATAGGGACACATGCACTAACCCCACAGGGACACACACACCACAGGGACATACACACATATCCACCCCACAGGGACACAGAGACACACACACCCCACAGGAATACACATACCCCATAGGGATAACACACATACCCCTATAAGGGATGGACACACACCACAGAGACACCCCTCCCCCCACAAGGACACACACCACAGGGACACCCCTCCCCCCCAAAAGGACACACACCACAGGGACCCCCCCACAGGGACACACACACACCACTGGGACACACACACACCCCAGGGACACACACACCCCAGGGACACACACCACACAGACAGACACAGATGTGCACAAATCACCTCACACAACTTGCCTCATACGTGTGCTATCTTTATTTTCCAAACATAAACATCTGATTAAAAACAGCCAATGTGCAACACATGTGCCATATAGGGAATTAAGGCAGATGTTAGTCACATGAGCTGTCTTTTATGTGTATGTGTGAGGTAATATATACTGCCCGGCCGGGAGGAGGGTTTACTGTTGGCTGGAGATTTATCAGGCTGCCTATAGCAATCAATCACAGCTCAGCTTCTATTTTCCTACAGGTCATTAATATGACATATTCAAATTCTATTTTGTTATAGCTAACAGCTGTTATTTATTAACCCGGGCGTAGCCGGGTAGTACAGCTAGTAATAAATGAAAATAAAACATCATTTTGAAAATTAAATATTATATCTTTTTATATTTCTTCTTGTGTTTAACAAGTTAATAGGATTGCTACCTTAACTAGGTGGAGTTCCTCCCTTCTTCACTGAAGTGACAATTTGCATATTTCCCAGAGGAGCATTGCGGCTACAAGTCTCCTCATGCCGACAGGCAGTTTGATCCGCATAAGGAGAACAGCTTTTCCCCCAGATCTTCTCTTAGGGCCACTTTACACACACCAACTTATCTGTCCAACTTCTGAACAACTTACTGGTTGCAGTGAAATCATGGACACATAGTTCCATTTGTACACAGCCACAAAATGGAGCAATGTGTCCATGATTTCACTGCAACCAGTAAGTTGTTCAGAAGTTGGACAGATAAGTTGGTGTGTGTAAAGTGGCCCTTACACTCTCATACAGCCAGATTGGAATTCCATTCACTGCACTGATGAGTAGCAATCACCTCAAAATGCAGCGTCTGCAGATTGGGGTTCTGATCTGACACAAATCCTAAATTATATTAAAAGGCTTGTTAAAAAGTCAATTATGACTTATAGGATTGCTACTTTAACTAGGTGGCACTAGAGCAGTGGCGCACCCAAGGGGGGGACCTACGTGTCTGGACACCCCCCTTGGACGGCCCTGAGAAGCCGCAGCCGCACTACAGTTAAAAAAAAAAATATATATATATGCCCACCTCTCCCCGAGCCCCCGCCGTCTTCCTGCAGGCTCCCGGTGGCTTCCGCAGGCTCCCAGTGTGTGCAGAGGTCTTCTACTGCAGTACAGGACCTGTGGTGATGTCACAGTCACGTGACACCAGGTTACTCCATGGTAACCTGCGGTCACGTGACTGTGACATCACCGCAGGTCCTATACTGCAGTAGAAGACCTCTGCACACACTGGGAGCCTGCGGAAGCCACCGGGAGCCTGCAGGAAGACGGCAGGCCCCTCCACCACACAGAGCCGCTTATCTCCTCAACCCTCCACCACACAGAGCCGCTTCTCTCCTCACCCCTCCACCACACAGAGCCGCTTATCTCCCCACCCTTCCACCACACAGAGCCGCTTATCTCTTCACCCCTCCACCACACAGAGCCGCTTATCTCCTCACCCCTCCACCACACAGAGCCGCTTATCTCCTCACCCCTCCACCACATAGAGCCGCTTATCTCCTCACCCCTCCACCACACAGAGTCGCTTATCTCCTCACCCCTCCACCACACAGACGCTTATCTCCTCACCCCTCCACCACACAGAGCCGCTTCTCTCCTCATCTCTCCACCACACAGAGCCGCTTATCTCCTCACCCCTCCACCACACAGACGCTTATCTCCTCACCCCTCCACCACTGAGCCGCTTCTCCCCTCACCCCTCCACCACACAGAGCCGCTTAGCTCCTCACCCCTCCACCACACAGAGCCCCTTATCTCCTCACCCCTCCACCACACAGAGCCGCTTAGCTCCTCACCCCTCCACCACACAGAGCCGCTTATCTCCTCACCCCTCCACCACACAGACGCTTATCTCCTCACCCCTCCACCACACAGAGCCGCTTATCTCCTCACCCCTCCACCACACAGACGCTTATCTCCTCACCCCTCCACACAGAGCCGCTTATCTCCTCACCCCTCCACCGCACAGAGCCGCTTATCTCCTCACCCCTCCACCGCACAGACGCTTATCTCCTCCCCCTCCACCACACAGAGCCGCTTCTCTCCTCACCCCTCCACCACTGAGCCGCTTCTCCCCTCACCCCTCCACCACAGAGCCCCTTATCTCCTCACCCCTCCACCACACAGAGCCGCTTAGCTCCTCACCCCTCCACCACACAGACGCTTATCTCCTCACCCCTCCACCACACAGAGCCCCTTCTCTCCTCACCCCTCCAGCCCTGACTCGCATCTCTCCTCACCCCTCCACCACACAGCCGCTTCTGTCCTCACCCCTCCACCACTGACCTGCTTCTCTCCTCACCCCTCCACCGCAGAGCCCCATCTCTCCTCACCCCTCCACCGCAGAGCCGCCTCAATACTTTGCTACCCACAGAGCCGCCTCTATACTCTGCTACCTACAGAGCCGCCTCTATTCTCTGCTACCCACAGAGCCGCCTCTATGCTCTGCTACCCACAGAGCCGCCTTCATGCTCTGCTACCCACAGAGCCGCCTCTATGCTCTGCTACCCACAGAGCCGCCTCTATGCTCTGCTACCCACAGAGCCGCCTCTATGCTCTGCTACCCACAGAGCCACCTCTATGCTCTGCTACCCACAGAGCCACCTCTATGATCTGCTACCCACAGAGCCGCCTCTATGCTCTGCTATCCACAGAGCCGCCTCTATGCTCTGCTACCCACAGAGCCGCCTCTATGCTCTGCTACCCACAGAGCCGCCTCTATGCTCTGCTACCCACAGAGCCGCCTCTATGCTCTGCTACCCACAGAGCCGCCTCTATGCTCTGCTACCCACAGAGCCGCCTCTATACTCTGCTACCCACAGAGCCGCCTCTATACTCTGCTACCCACAGAGCCGCCTCTACACTCTGCTACCCACAGAGCCGCCTCTATACTTGGCTACCCACAGAGCCGCCTCTATACTCGGCTACCCACAGAGCCGCCTCTATACTCTGCTACCCACAGAGCCGCCTCTACACTCTGCTACCCACAGAGCCGCCTCTATACTTGGCTACGCACAGAGCCGCCTCTATACTCGGCTACCCACAGAGCCGCCTCTATACTCTGCTACCCACAGAGCCGCCTGTATACTCTGCTACCCACAGAGCCGCCTGTATACTCTGCTACCCACAGAGCCGCCTGTATACTCTCCTACCCACAGAGCCACCTCTATACTCGGCTACCCACAGAGCCGCCTGTATACTCGGCTACCCACAGAGCCACCTCTATGCTCTGCTACCCACAGAGCCGCCTCTATACTCTGCTACCCACAGAGCCGCCTCTATACTCTGCTACCCACAGAGCCGCCTCTATACTCTGCTACCCACAGAGCCGCCTCTATACTCTGCTACCCACAGAGCCGCCTCTACACTCTGCTACCCACAGAGCCGCCTCTATACTCGGCTACCCACAGAGCCGCCTCTATACTCGGCTACCCACAGAGCCGCCTCTATACTTGGCTACCCACAGAGCCGCCTCTGTACTCTGCTACCCACAGACCCGCCTCTATTCTCTGCTACCCACAGAGCCGCCTGTATACCCTGCTACCCACAGAGCCGCCTGTATACTCTCCTACCCACAGAGCCACCTCTATACTCGACTACCCACAGAGCCGCCTGTATACTCGGCTACCCACAGAGCCGCCTCTATACACTGCTACCCACAGAGCCGCCTGTATACTCTGCTACCCACAGAGCCGCCTGTATACTCTGCTACCCACAGAGCCGCCTGTATACTCTGCTACCCACAGAGCCACCTGTATACTCTGCTACCCACAGAGCCGCCTGTATACTCTGCTACCCACAGAGCCGCCTCTATACTCTGATACCCAATGACCCGCCTGTATACACACAATTCATTTCACCGTGCTCCCGATTCAATTGCATCGGGCCTTTTTACTAGTCTCTATACATAATCGGCAGTTTAGAGCTTCCGGCCACTGTGCCGCTATGGAGCAAGGGCGCCTGCGCTAAACTGCAGATTATGCCTGCCTACTCCGGAAGCGCCGCCATATTGCGACACCCATGCCGCTGCCTGCCGGCGGCTCCCTGCATGCTCCCGTCACTGCACAACCCCGCACGCTGCTGCGTCCACCACCGCCGCACTCTCTTTACAGCCTCCACGCCCGCCGGGTAAGCCACATTACACAAGGCCCCGCCGCAGCCCGGGGGAGCCCTATTACTGAAGGGCCGCCGGCACCAGGTAAGTTCTGTGACTGACTGTCTCAATGTTGTTCTTACTGCTTCTGTGTCTTTTGCGTATTTTAATCTACAGAGTGTACAGCATAAGCTGTCTAACAATTTCAGGTTTTTGATTATTTGTTTGCAACTGAACGCTCATCGTGGTGTTTAACGTTTTTTGAACTATTTCTGAGCTCCTATTTTTCACCTCTATTTTCTTCCACGTGAGTCCCTAAACTAAAATTAAAAGCAAAGTCGCAGAAAAAATAATTCATACTCCTCCAAAAAAATCGAAATATAACAAATCAAAGACAACAAGAGTATTTACCTGCCCGGGTCACAAAAAAAAGATAAAGATAGAGGCAACAAAAGAGCAATTCTTAATTTTGGAATAAAAAAGTATATGTCACTTGCCATAAGGCTGCTTTCACATTCAGACCTTTTTTTCTGCAAGTAACTAGTGTTTTAGAAAAAAATTAATTACTACGCAATGTAATTCCTACCATAGAGGCACAACAAATAAGACCGTTTTCGTGCAGTATTAAGCATTAATTAGGTATTCAAATTTACAAAATCGCTTGGCTTTTAGGGGGGCTTCGCTCCCCCAAAACCCCCCACCGGGGGCTTTGCCCCTCGGAACCCCGCTGGGGGATGACACCCCCCTTTCAGGGCCGGTGTGTGTTTCTTGGACCCCTACCTTGGGAAATTTCTGGGTGCGCCACTGCACTAGAGTACCTCACTGAAGTGACAATTTAGGTCTTCATGTACTTGTTCAACAGGCTTCAATGTACGTAACTAGAGAAACCGACACAAATGTAATAAACTTCCGCAGATGCAGCTGAAGAAACAGCAAAACCGTACACAATGCTCATCACAAAGCTCTCATCATGACAGCTGCCCCATTGTAATCTGAGCTGTTGCTATGTACTAGTCACCGGGATGAACAAATTTTCTTTCGCTTGTGACCAGCATAAGTATATACACCAAGAAATTTCAATTCATCAGGCAAAAATTCCTGCAACTCATTGGTAAAATACCAAAAACAATCACTATTTTGTCTTAAGGGGGAAGCACTTCATTAATTGGGAATTACATGATTACACCAGTAAAGATATTATGCATATACACTGGCTATCAAAATTAGAGAACAACACACAATTTACTTAATGTTAAGGTCAATGTGTTGTCCTAAGTGAAAATATCCTAACATGAGTAAATTATCAGTATTTTAATCTTATTTCATACATGGAATATATTCTATAGCACAGAATAAAAATGTAAATGAGATAAATAAAAATGAACACTGATCACAATTAGAGAACACGTTTAGATACCTGCAAGTCATTGATGTTAATCTGCCACCTGGTGCTAATTTCCTTAATTATCTAACAAACCCTATTTAACTGGCAGCCTAACTTTCCAGTTTTCACTCACTTTGCAAAAATGGTGTGCCGTTCCAAAGTAACTAAAACCCTCAAGCATCAGGTTGTCTAGATGAATGCCAAAGGGGTCACCGTATCAGCCATAGCAACAGAAGTTGGTCATTCCAAGTCTTTGATTTCTAGAATGGTGCGTCTTTACAACATCACAACTCTTTCAAGTCCCTCAAGAAGTCTGGTCGACCTAAAAAGATAAATGAAAGAGAGGACAAGATAATGCAGATTATCTCAGTGCGTAATCGTTTCAACACTGCAGCTGAAATTGCTTGCCAGTTCAGCACTACACAGGGTGATGATCTGTGTCTTCATATAGTATCAGGACATTTAAGAGCATTGGGACTGAAAGCCCACTCTGAGGTGACCAAACATATCATTAGCAGAAAGAATCAAACACCTTTCGTGAGGCACATGTGAGGCGCCCCCAGGCCGTGGGGTACTCAGGAACCAGATCACTGCTGTGGTGCTGGGGAGTCACGGAGGTTGTGACCCAGTCCTGTGGCCTGGGCGTCAGTTCAAAAAGAGGTTATATACAGGGGAGTTTTCATAACACCACCCATGGAGTGTGGCTAGGGATGGCCATTGCTGCTGCTGAACCTATGAGGTGATGGACAGGCAGCGGGGGTGGAACAGCTCTCCACGGGTAAAGCCAATCCCCGGGGCAGTGTAAATAGTATATGTATGGGATGCAGGGCGACGGGCACAAGGAATAGGCAGACTTACTGTTTGTAGTTTTCTCAGTCCTTTACTTGAGCAGATGGTAAAAGCTGTCCACGAAGTCTTGAGAGCAACTTGGGGTTATTCTCACCCGACTGGGTCTTTGGCTCCCTTAGGCTGGCTTCACATTAGCATTTGTGTCTGCATGCTGATGGCATGCAGACACAAACGCTGTCAGAAGCAGGGTCCAAATGATGTGTCCGCAGCGGATAATGTCCCCCTGCGGACACATCACTATGGAGCCCGGCATCCAATCGGCGCTGTCCGGGGGCGGGCCGGGGGCGGAGATCAGCGCCGGAGATCTCCGCCCCCCGGCCGCCGGTAAGCTCCGGGACTGTCGGCGGGGAGAACAGCTGATCTGAGAGCTGTTTGAATCTTCCCGCGCCGACACTGTGAGGAGATGTCGGCGCGGGAAGATTCAAACAGCTGTCACATCAGCTGTTCTCCCCGCCGACATCGCTAGGAGATTACAGGCGGCGGGGAGGAGGAGATCAGCAGAGGCTCAGCTGATCTCCCGGTGGCCGTCGGTGAGCTCCTGTGACATCACCGGCAGCCACCGGGAGATTTTTCAATGGGTCCACAGCGTTCTCCCGCGCTGTCAAGCGCTGAACACTGCGGACCCATTGACGGCAATGCATTTTTTGTGCGCTTGGGGACGCTTGCTGATCTTCCATGATCCCCAAACGCACAAAAAAATGCTGCAAGCTGCGTCCCGGGTGCGGATGCTGGACACCGGAAGGAGTAGATATCGTCCGCATCCGCACCCGAACGCAGCAAACGCAGGCACTATGCGTTCCTATGTTAAACATAGGAACGCAGTGCGCATGCGTTTGAATGCTTATGGGAACGCAGCATACGCTGCGTTCCCATACGCAAATGTGAAGGCAGCCTTATTGCACTTGCAGTTTGGCTCATGCTGCTGCTTAAGCTTAGCTGGCAGCCCTAGAGTGCAGATATCTAAAAAAGTGAGATAATGCACAATAGGGTCTTATCTTTGTATGCAACGAATGGTAAAACAGAATCTGCTCACCTGGTCCGGTTGTGTGTACCCACAACCAAGCATGAGCGCGAGGGGTCAGCTGCTGCAGGATCCACACATCCACGGTTCACCGCGGTGCAAGTAGTACTCAGAAGGACGATGTGCCACATGATCCGCACTGCTGCCAGAATGAAGCCACCAGAAGACCGGAGTTTCTGGGAATATTGTAGCTTTACTATTCCAATCCTACGCGTTTCGGAGCTATATGCAGCTCCCTCCTCAGGGACAATCCAAATTGATTGCCCTGAGGAAGGAGCTGGGTATAGCTCCGAAACACATAGGATTGGAAGAATAAAGCTACAACATTCCCAGAAATTCCGGTCTTCTGGTGTCTTCATTCTGGCAGCAGTGCGGATCGTGCGGCACATCGTCCTTCTGAGCCCTACAGTGCGGCTGGGAATCTGGAACCCCCACCGTCTAGTATTGGCTGCTGGGATGTGAGACCCTGCACAGTATCGGACTCCGTTGTCCGTTCTATGATCCTTTCCTCTGGAGTGAGCACAGAGTTGCTCAGCCTCCCAGGTGTGTTCCTCCTCCTTTCCTCAAACCCTAGCCTTACCCTGGAACTCGTCAGTGGACCCTGAGATGAGCTTAGCGCTGCTCCTTTACATGGCCAAAGGTTTTGAGAATGACACCAAAATTATATTTTCACATGATCTGCTGCCCTCTGGTTTTTATTTGTGTTTGTCTGATGTTTATATCAAATACAGAAATATAATTGCAATCATATTATGAGTACCAAAAGGTTATATTGACAGAATGAGTTAATGCAGCAAGTCAATATTTGCAGTGTTGACCCTTCTTCTTCAGGACCTCTGCAATTCTCCCTGGCATGCTCTCAATCAACTTCTGGATCAAATCCTGACTGATAGCAGTCCATTCTTGCATAATCAATGCTTGCATTTTGCCAGAATTTGTTGGTTTTTGTTTGTCCACCCGTCTCTTGATGATTGACCACAAGTTCTCAATGGGATTAAGATCTGGGGAGATTCCAGGCCATGGACCCAAAATCTCTATGTGTTGTTCCCTGAGCCATTTAGTTATCACCTTTGCTTTATGGCAAGGTGCTCCATCATGCTGGAAAAGGCATTGTTGGGCGCCAAACTGCTCTTGGACGGTTGGGAGAAGTTGCTCTTGGAGGACATTCTGGTACCATTCTTTATTCATGGTTGTGTTTTTAGGCAAGACTGTGAGTGAGCCGATTCCCATGGCTGAGAAGCAACCCCACACATGAATGGTTTCAGGATGCTTTACAGTTGGCATGAGACAAGACTGGTGGTAGCGCTCACCTCTTCTTCTCCGAATAAGCTGTTTTCCAGATGTCCCAAACAATCGAAAAGGGGATTCATCTGAGAAAATGAATTTACCCCAGTCCTCAGCAGTCCACTCCCTGTACCTTTTGCAGAATATCAGTCGGTCCCTGATGTTTTTTCTGGAGAGAAGTGGCTTCTTTGCTGCCCTCCTTGAAACCAGGCCTTGCTTAAAGAGTCTCCGCCTCACAGTGCGTGCAGAAGCACTCACACCAGCCTGCTGCCATTCCTGAGCAAGCTCGGCACTGCTGGCAGTCCGATCCCGCAGCAGAAACAGTTTTAAGATACGGTCCTGGCGCTTGCTGGTCTTTCTTGGGCGCTCTGGAGCCTTTTTGACAACAATGGAAGCTATCTCCTTGAAATTCTTGATGATGCGATAGATTGTTGACTGAGGTGTAATCTTTCTAGCTGCGATACTCTTCCCTGTTAGGCCATTTTTGTGCAGTGCAATGATGGCTGCACGTGTTTCTTTAGAGATAACCATGGTTAACTGAAGAGAAACAATAATACCAAGCACCAGCATCCTTTTAAAGTGTCCAGTGGTGTCATTCTTACTTAATCATGACTGATTGTTCGCCAGCCCTGTCCTCATCAACACCCACACCTGTGTTAATGGAACAATCACTAAAACGATGTTAGCTGCTCCTTGTAAGGCAGGACTGCAATGATGTTGAAATATGTTTTGGGGGTTAAAGTTCATTTTCTAGGCAAATATTGACTTAGCAAGTAATTGCTGTTAAGCTGATCACTCTTTATGACATTCTGGAGTATATGCAAATTGCCATTAGAAAAACTGAAGTAGTAGACTTTGTTAAAATTAATATTTGTATCATTCTCAAAACTTTTGGCCATGACTGTACACTCAGGTCCTCTTCCTCTTCACAGTACTGCTCCGTACTGCACTAACTTATTCCTCCCCAGACCAGAATATATAGGTGAGCTCACCCTGAACCCGGGCTTGGCCTCCCCCTTTTGGCCTGGAGGTGTTGGTGTTGTGTGTGTGTGTGTGTGTTGCCTGATGAGAATACCCTTTGTTGCTCTTTGGTGACACCACTACCCAGGGGCAGTGATGACACTGTGGCACTTTGACCCAGGGGTGCCACATTCCCCCTTAGTGAAGGACAGTACTCGGGGACAGTGACAACTTTTCAACAAGGTAAACACAAAGAATGAATAACAATAATATGTACAGAGTCTTAAAAGTAAAAATGATAAAAACCAAGAAAATTCAAAAAGAGTTGAAAAAGCAGTTTCTCCGGTGATTAGTATTTTTCCCTCCGGGGCTAGTGACTATTTACAAGGAGTCTCTACCACAACCAGTTCAGTTATAATATAGTCCATCTTTAAAAGATGAAAGTTAAGAATATGCAAAGAGTTCTTACAGGAAAGTCTCTGTAGGTACTGGGCTTACCGGTTGCAACGTTACACATAAAATAAAAATTTTTCCTATGTTTATCTCGGCGTAGGAGGCCTGGCTTCACTCTTACCACCCCCAGGCACTTTCTTTCCCTATCTTAATGTGCATGGGGCTAAATCCAATTCCTCCACCTTTCTGTACACTATGTTTCCAGGTACTATACACACTTTTCACACTAAAACATATGTATATTACTTTATTCACATTTTTACACTTTAATCTTTGTGCCGAGCTGGAAGCTGACCCTGTGTACTACATAGTGACCTTCTTTCTACAGGTGTACCGGGTGTACTAAGCAAGATGCTATGTGTTGAGGTGTACCTTGAGGGTGACTCTGGATCTGAGTGAGATATGGATCTGACAGCAGGACTGGCAACTTCACTGTGATCCAGAATCTGTTCTTCCTGTTCTTCCTCTACGGGTTCTACTTCCAGTTCTTCCACTCTTGGGACTTCTTGCTGTACGGGTTCAGGTACTGGTTCAGGTACTACCACTTGGGGAAATGCGAGCATTGGTACTAGGACTGCACCATGGTAATTTGTCCAGGTTTTTGGAAAATCCCCTAAGGCTGTATGGAACACATCTTCTTCTTTCTTGGGTTCAACAGGTGCAGGTACGGGGACCTCTGGTGTCTTCAGGGTTTCAGGACACCATTTAAGGTGATATCTGGATACTGCTGAAATGGTTTTACCTTCATCCTTGCTGACTAGACACACTTTTGTATTGTCAAAGTTTGATGGGAGAACGGTGTATGGTGTTGGTTCCCACTGATCATTTAATTTTTTGGTGCGTCTTTTCCTTTTAAGTACTTGTTCACCAGGTTGCAATGGAGTTGCTGGGGCATGTTGATTGTAGGCCTTTTCCTGTTTCTCTCGAGCTTTCTGTAAACTTTTCTCAACACATTCTTGGACTTGGCGGTACTTGTGCTGGCATTAGGTATCCCAACTGGTTTCTGGAACTTCTGCATCTGGTTTGAGAATTCATATATCCATATCTATTGGCAGCTTACCAGGTCTTGCTCTCATGAGATAAGCTGGGGTGCAATTGGTAGAACTCACCAGGACATGGTTGTACAAGTCTATCAGGTCTGGTAACTTCTCTGGCCATTGATTCCTTTCTGATGCTGGTAAGGTCTTTAAGAGGTCAATCACTATGTGGTTCACCTTCTCACATGAATCATTTGTTTGAGGATGGTAAGGTGTTGTGTGTTTCTTCTAGCATCCATACATGTTACAGAATTCTTGAAACACCTCTGCTTCAAAGGCTGGACCTTGATCTGCTAGGATCTGTTACGGTTAGCCATGAGGTCTACAGAAGTACGTCTGGAATGCCTTTGCTGCTGTTCTTGCTGCTAAATCCTTTACTGGCACCACCACTAGGAAACAGGAATAGTGGTCCACTATGGTCAGGGCCCTAGACATAGCCAGATCTGCTTGGTATTAACTTGACGTGGTCTAGGGCTACTAACTCCAGGGGTTGCTTGGTAACTGTGGACTGGAGTGGACCTCTCGGGCTTTCTTGATCCTTCCTTCGTAGGTTGCACGGGCCACATTTTCTACACCATTCTTCAATTGATCTTCTCATGCCAACCCTAGAATCTTTCTCTTTAGAGCACTTCCAACTTTTTCCATCCAAAATGCCCTGCACCGTCATGGTAGGCTTCTAAGACCATTCTGACATCTCTCTTGGGTACAATGATCTGCCAGACCAACTCATGAGTTTTTGGATTGGTATATCTTCTGCACAACTTTTTCTGATACAGGAACAGTTTACTTCTTTCCTTCCACAACTGCTGACCTTCAACTGGAGCATTCAGAGCAGGGTACGCACCCTCCTGCGTCGGTGATTCCTTGACTATATTCACAACCAGGTCACTGTCCTGTGTCTCAGCCCATCCGCAGTGTGGTAATGGGTTGAACGTTGCCTTCTGATGCTTCTGGTACACACCTGTTCTGAACTGTGTAGCCCTAGGGCGGTGAAAAGCCGGTAGCTCTATTTCTTCCAGCTCCTCCGATTCCTTTTCCACGTCTTTTAGGTGTGGCATCCGGGATAAGGCATCTGCATTAGCATTTTTACGGCCTGCTCTATACTTGATGGTGAAATTGTAGTTAGACAGCCGGGTTATCCATCTCTGCTCCAGCGCACCTAATTTTGCTGAGTCCAGGTGGGTAAGAGGGTTGTTATCTGTAAAGATGGTGAATCTTGCAGCGGCCAAATAATGCTTGAAGCATTCTGCTACAGCCCAGACTACTACCAGTAGTTCTAACTTGAAGGAACTGTAATTCTCGGGATTTCTTTCAGTAGGACGGAGCTTCTGCTTGCAAAGGCAATGACCCTTTCTTTATCTTCTTGTACTTGGGACAGTACTACTTCCAATCCCAAGTTGCTGGCATCCGTGTACAGAATGAAGGGTTGATGGTAATCAGGGTAAACCAGGATTTCATCCCCTGTCAGAGCCCACTTCAATTTCTTGAAGGATTCTTCCTTTTCCTCACGCCACTGGAAAGGAGGACTCCACTCCGGGCCGGAGACTTCTTAGACTGTCCTACCAGGATGTCTTGTAGGGGGGCTGCCAGCTTTATAAACCCCTTGATGAACCTTCTGTAGTAGCTGACCAGTCCCAGGAATTACCTCACCTCTTTCACGTTGGTGGGTCTTGGCCAATCCCTTATCAACATAAACTTCTCGGGGTCTGGTGCTACACCTTCTGAGCTTACTACATGGCCGAGGTACTGTACATTGGGTTTCAGCAGGTGACACTTGGATGGCTTTATTTTCATACCATAGCCGGACAAGGCTTCAAACACTTCCGCCAAGTGTTGCAGATGCTCTTCATACGTCTTGGAGTAGACTATGATGTAATCCAGGTACAGGAGAACAGTTTTAAAGTTCTTGTGTCCTAGGCAGCACTCCATTAACCTTTGGAATGTACCAGGTGCGTTGCAGAGTCCGAACGGCATACCGTTGAACTTTCCGAGGCCCATCGGCGTGGTGAACGATTTCTTCTCACGGTCAGCCTCTGCCACAGGAATTTGCCAATACCCACTAATCAGATCTAAGGTGGAAAATTAGGTTAGCAGATTTTAATGCAGCTAATGATTCTTCTATTCTTGGTAATGGGTATGCGTCCTTGTGTGTAATGCGGTTGATCTGCCGGTAATCTACACACATCCTCATGGTCCCATCCTTCTTTTTAACTAATACTAAAGGAGCTACCCTGGGGCTACAACTGTCTCTTATTAGCCCTGCTCTCTATATCTTTTTGACCATATCTTTTGCACATTGATAGTGAGCGGATGGTAAGGGTCTATGCCTATCCTAAATGGGTGGATAATAACCTGTGGGTATGTTGTGTTCTACCCCTTTCATCTGCCCAAAATTTAGTGGGTGTTTACTGAAGATCTATTCATTCTCCCACACTACCCGGTATACTCCATGCTTTTGATGGTAGGGTGTAGAACTGGTACCTACATGTAGCTTTTGGCACCAATCCTCCAGCTTTCCCTCTGAGCCATTGTCTTCCGCCTGGTTTGACGGGTTCAAGGGTATATACATAACATACTAGCAAATCATATATATCTTGCACTCCCCGTGCCTCTTGTCCTATCCTATCTACTATATTACTAAAAGTGTGTAATAGATCTTTATATGTTGTAGCAATCACTCCCATCGTGGGTCCACCCTCACAAATATATTCCAGAAATATATCCTGTTGTATCCGCATCTCCTTCAGTTTGGTTTGTGCTCGTACAGCATGCGCCATTTGCATATATTGATACATCCCCCCTTCGCTCAGCCCGATGGAATCATACTTTAGTAGGGTCACTTCCTCTTCCCCACAATTTAGAAGACGTATTGGCACTCTACTCCTGTGTACTTCAAATACTCCTCTGGCCGTCAGTACAGTGAGCCTACTGTCTGAGTACACAGGTTCTTCCAGGGCTTGATAGCCTCACCCTCTAAGACCTATTGCGGCTCTACACCAGACCAACATTTCAGTTTTGGGAGGTATCACAATGGGTATCAGGTCACTTACCCTTGCACTGCCAATTTTTCCTCCAGACAACTCTACCTGCTGTCTCATCATCAGCGCTTTGATTTCCTTCTGCAGGACTCGCTGTTGCCCGGAATTGGCAGTTTCGGCATACTGCTGTAAAACAACAATAACTTCTGCAAGACAACTTTCTATTACATTCATTCCTAGCAGAATAGTTGGATTCTGTTCATGCCGGTCAACATCAACAATTATCACCCCTTGATCTTTTAATTTTACTCTCCTAACTTTAATGGTTATTTCTTTAAACCAATCTGTGGAACCGGTTTACCATTGCTAGCCAATATGTTAAAGTCATCATCTGGACCACGCGTAATCAGCCCAGTACCATTTATAAAGGATATAAGGTATGGAGGTGATCTGTGAGACGGTGTCCAGCAGAGCGTTCAGGGGGATGCCATCCAGCACGACAGGTATGATTGGACGTCCTCCCACGTACCTGTCCCGCCAATTGGTGGACCTTGTGAATTTATTCCTGGGGGGCGGCTCGCTTCACCAGGGTATCCTCGTTTAAAGCACACTCCCTGGCAAAGTAACCTGGTTCTCTGCAGTGGCGAGAAATGGCCTGTCCATCCGGGTGGTAGCGGTCGCTGGGTCGTCCTCGGGTAGCTGGATATCTCCTGGGTCTCATCCACGGGACATACTTTCTACTTGTTGCCAACTCGATCTTCTCCATGGGCTTGGATCCACGTAGCTCCTGCATAACCTTGGTTATCTCAGCAACAGTTTTAGTTAGGGCTTCAATCTTTTGATGAAGAGCCTCAATGGTGATTGGCTCCTGAGGTTTAGCACTAGCCCCTGACATGGCTTGTGGGATTTGCACTCCCGGTTGCTGGTATGCTGTAGCTAAGCATTGGGTGGAGTCTGTCTCATGAGGCTCTTCTGCCTGCAGTATGCAGATTGCCCTTTTTTTAAATTGCACAAAGTTCAAATCAGGGTTTTGTATAGCCATCATCCGCAGCCATCCTCTATGAGGAGGAAATTAGAGTCCATCAACAAATTGGTCAATCAGCAGTTTATCTTCCCCCTGTGCCAAGGCAGGTTCTGCCTGTTTGAGTGCCCTGACCACCTCTTGTAAATTTAATGCAAAGTCTCTCACACTCTCTTGTGATTTCTGCCAGCACTCAAAGAATCTCATCTTTGCTCTTGCGTCTACATTGGTCTCAAAGGTAGCTTTCAGCCTGGCCATTACATGTTCTACAGTGTCTTTGTCATTATCTAACCAGGAATTTGTTTTTCACTGAGGGTGACGAGTTAACTGTCCCATTAGGATGCTGACACGCTGGCCCTCCGTCAATTGGTATATACTGTAATAGCTGTCTAGCTTCTCTTTAAAGTCAGTGAGGGTATTGGGCTCACCTGAGTATTGTGGCAGCCACATCGCCCCAGGGTATACGGCATCAGGAACAGCATGATCGGTGACATCCCTTGCGCTGCACCGCCGGGTGCTTGGACAGCGTCTTGTACTGCAGGGCCAGTGTCGTTCTCTCACTGTCTAGGATCCACTGGTTGTGACATCTTTCGGCCCCTTTAGTTAACTCGGACCCTCCCAGTCTTCTACTTCCGTCGGGGTGTACAATTGTAGTTCTGCGGTGGGACAGGGTTTCTCTTCCACACCGGAGGTCATTAGAGCGCAAGCTGGGCTGCTTCACGCTCTTTGGGGGGTTCAGCCCACAATGACACGCCTCCTGTTCTTCCCGCGTGCCGTAGCGTTACAATGGTGACAGTCCAAGATACGTATTTCACACAATTCACAGCACACAGTACCCGGTTTAACGGGCACGGGATCCTGTTCATGACGCCAGGAACTGAAGCACCTCCAGGGCGATGGGGATAATCGAGACCGGGCCTAGCTGCTGCTGTCTCTGGGGAAGTCACAGGGCTCATGACCAGGTTCTGTGCCCTGGGTTTCAGTTGAAAAAAGGGTTTATATACAGGGGAGTTTTCGTGACGCCACCTGTGGTGTGTGGCTAGGGATGGCCACCGCTGCTGCAGAACCTCGGGGATGATGGACAGGCAGCTGAGATGTAACGGCTCTCCACGGGTAAAGCCAATCCCCGGGGAAGTGTAAATAGTATATGTATGGGATGCAGGGTGATGGGCACAAGGAATATATACTAAATGGAGAGGAAGCGCACAATAGGGTCTTATCCAATATAATCAGTCAATTATAAGTATGGTCGCACTCACCTGGTCTGGTTGTGTGTGACACAACCATTAATAAACCAGACAATTGGATCCTGTCGAACGCAGCAATCAGCTGGAGGGGGGAGGAAAGGATTTTTCTATCAATTTCCTCACCACATATACAAAACAGCACCAAAAAATCAGGAGTATTCTGCATAGAAATTGGCTGATCCTTATGAATGATCCGATACTGGGAGACATCCTGCCAAATAATCCGGGAGTAACATTTAAAAGGGCTTCCCCCCTTAAAAATATGCTGGCACCAAGCCGTCTCAAGAAAGTTATAAAAAGCTCCGGAAAAGAACAATCAAATGGGAGTAAACTGGGATCTTTCAGGTGTAATGTGAATAGGTGTCTATGTTGTACTATGATAGGGCATAATATCGATCATTTTAAATCAAACCAAAACAATATGACATTTGACATAAAGTTCTTTCTGACTTGCAAGACTTCATATGTTATCTATCTGATCCAATGTGAATGTGGACTACAGTATGTCGGGAAAACGACACAGGAGCTGCACAGTCGTTTAAATTCGCATAGACATAATATAAAAGAGGGCTATTTGTTCCATAGCCTCTCTAAACACTGCTTGATCAAACACGATAAGAAACTGTGTATCACGGTGGTCCCAATTGATCATGTACCAGAAGGTGCTGCCAATAGGGACACTGCATTGATGAGGAAAGAGATCTATTGGATCCATAGGCTGCGGACATTGCAGCCTTATGGTCTAAATGAGGTCTCGGATCTCTTCAAATAGGAGTGCCAGTTCTCACAAAATTAAAACTGATCCAACCTCTAAGATGCTGATTTTAGAATCAATTGTGTCATTCTGGTATTTGAGCGAAAGGGAGGGTAAATGTATATATATGTCAAAAAGTTTTTTCAATTAAAAACAATATTCAAAATTCTGGATCCATTAGGATAGTTTTTAGCGATGTTTAAGCTCAAGAGAGCACTCTCTTGCCCGAGCAGCACAGTGGTGCTGCAGCTAAATATAGGATTAATAGTGACATTGAGGATATCTGGATGCCTGCACACAGGATCGAATACACTGACCAGCAAAAATGAATTAACAGGTAAAAACCAAAGGATGTGTAATGGATAAATAGATAGGAAGTGGTAAATGGTATGTGCCATTAATCGCTAGACAGAGATAGAATTTTATAATTTTTCTACCACTCTCCTATTCACCATGGAAGAGTAATGGCCACTTTACACGCGGCTACATTTCTAGCTTATCCACAGGTAACTTACTGGCTGCAGTGAAATCATGGAGACAAGGTTCTATCTTGTTGCTGTGTACAAATGGAATAATGTCTCCATGATTTCACTGCAGCCAGTAAGTTACCTGTGGATAAGCTAGAAATGTAGCCGCATGTAAAGTGGCCATAATGGCCCCTTTACACGCAGCTACAGGTGACAGGTTTTCCACAGGTAACTTACTGGTTGCAGTGAAATCATGGAGACAAGGTTCTATCTTGTTGCTGTGTACAAATGGAACTATGTCTCTATGATTTCACTGCAACCAGTAAGTTACCTGTGGAAAACCTGTCACCTGTAGCTGCGTGTAAAGGGGCCATTAAGGATAAATTAATGTATAAGAGCACAGGAATGTGCTAATGAGCATTATTTTTAAAGAGTTTGTAATATTTTAATTGAAAGATTGTGATTTTACTGCTTGGTTTTATAGAGGGAGATATGTTTAAATGATGTATTTTTTTATATAGATGTGTTTTGTACATTTATGTGGTGATGGACATTTGTGATTAAGATTTGAAGAAAAAAAAAAAAAAAGAGGTTTCAGACCTCATTTCCTGCCAAGGGCTTTATTTAACATGCTTGATTCATGGTGGCTGTTTAATTCTTAAACTCCTGAGGAAGTGTAAAGTGGGTACACGAAACGCGTCGAGTCTGGGAGGAATAAAGATCTTTGTCTTAAAGATCCGAGGTCCTTGGAGTCATTTTCTTGGCCAAATTTTCGAACAGCGCGATCTACAAGCCGGATTCCTGTATCAACGCATAAGATGGGCACAAGGAATAGGCAGACTCACTGTTTTCTCAGTCCTTTACTTGAGCAGATGGTAAAGGCTGTCCACGGAGTCTTGAGAGCAACTTGGGGTTATTCTCACCCGACCGGGTCTTTGGCTTCCTTACTGCACTTGCAATTTGGCTCCTGCTGCTTAAGCTTGACTGCCGGCCCTGTCTCGTCCTGTGAGGTACCGGTATGACAGGCAACTCGAGTCCCTTACTTATACCCTGTTCCCAGGTGTCAGTTTCTCTGAACTCTGTACGTTGCTGTGTCTATGGTACAGTGTGGCTGGGAATCTGGAATTAACCGCCGGGATGTGAGACCCTGCATAGTCTCGGGCTCCGGTGTCCATTCTATGCGCCTTTCCTCTGGGGTGTTATGGCAATAAATAGTTAATAATTTATTTGAATAATTGAAGCCATTCAGAACCCTTCCAAAAACATGGTTATGTGAATCCTTGCTCTTTCCTCTAGAATTTTCTCTGTCTCAGATTTTAAATAAATGTTTTGATTTAGAGGTAGCCGCACTGAAGCTCTTATCAGAATGTCTTCAGACTAAATGTACACTTCAAGACTACTTTAAACTAATTAATACACAGAGAATAAAATTGAATGTTTTTCAGAATAAAATGTATATTCAGCATAAAATGATGCAATTACCTAGAACCACCCTTAAGAAATGCCCCTTTAATGATGAGTATAAAACTGCTAACCACTCCCTTAATAAAAGGTCTTTGTCATTAAGCTATACATTGACAAGTGTGTCAGCGTGGTTTCTTACAGTGACGTGCACGCACCCAGACAAAGCATCAAATTTGGCAGCAGACAATTAAGATGACAGCCTCACACGAAAAGTGAGGGGGGCATCAATAACAGGGGTGAGAACAGAGTTGCACAGCCTCCCAGGTGTGTTCCTTCTCCTTTCCTAAGACCCTATCCTTAGGCCTGGAACTCGTCAGTGGACCCTGAGATGAGCTTAGCACTGCTCCTTTACACTCACGTCCTCTTCACAGTACTGCTTCATACTGCACTAACATGTTCCTCACCCAGACCAGAATATATAGGGGAGCTTACCCTGAACCCGGGCTTGGTCTCCCCCTTCTGGCCTGGAGGTGTTGGTGTGTGTGTTGCCTGATGAGAATACCCTTTGTTGCTCTCTGGTGATACCATTACCTGGGGGCAGTGATGACACTGTGGACTTTGACCCAGGGGTGCCACACATGTTGTGTTGACAGAGGAAAAGTTGTCTAAAGGTTTTTGAACTACCAAGAAAAATTCTACCTCCTAAACTAATCTACATTCTGTAGCACCTTGAGGAAAAGTTATCCACAGTTCATTTTAGTGATGAAAGCAAGCTTAATTTCTTTGGATCTGATGAGTAACATTTGTTTGTTGACAAATTGGGGAAAGACTGAACCCAAAGTGTGTACAGAAGTCAGTGAAAGCTGGTGGAGGAAGTGTCATGGTTTGGGGAATGTTTTCTGTTGCAGGGGTTGGACCTCTCATACAGCTATATAGAAGAGTGAATGCAAGTGTTTATCAGAACCTTCTTCAACAACATGTGGTTCCTTATGGGGACGTCACACACATCAATATCGCTTGCAATATCGCTGCTGCACATGACGTTGCAGCGATATTGACGTGTGTGACAGGGCTCATCAACCAGTGATAAATCGCTGGTTGATGGTCGCCAGGTTTTATGGGGACATCACACACATCAATGGCGCCAGCGATCTGATCGCTGGCGACATTGACGGCTGATCGCTGGTGAGCTGTCACACAGGCAGACTCACCAGCGATCAGTACCAGCGAGGTCGCTGGTAAGTATGTAAACAAGCGGGTAACTAAGCACCGTGCGGCGCTTAGTTACCCGCTGTTTGCCATGGATAACAGCTCCCAGCGCTTCCTAAGAGGCGCTGGGAGCTGGCTTCTCGCTCGTCTCCTGGTGACACACGCAGTGATGATGCGTATCCACCGGGCGATCATCGACAGGTTTTAGAGCAGGTTCTAAAACCTGGCGACCATCAACCAGCGATTTATCGCTGGTTGATGCGCCCTGTCACACATGTCAATATCGTCATGTGCAGCAGCGATATCGCAAGCGATATTGACGTGTGTGACGTCCCCATAAGAAACTGCTCTAAAACCTGGCGATGGTCGCCCGGTGGACACGCAGCATCACTGCGTTTGACACTGGGAGACGAGCGAGAAGCCAGCTTCCAGCGCCTCTCAGCAAGCGATGGGAGCTGGTATCCATGGTAAACAGCAAGTAACTAAGCGCCGCACGGCGCTTAGTTACTCGCTTGTTTACATAGTTACCAGCGATCTCGCTGGTACTGATCGCTGGTGAGTCTGCCTGTGTGAAGCTCACCAGCGATCAGCCGTCAATGTCGCCAGCGATCAGATCGCTGGCGCCATTGATATGTGTGACGTCCCCATTACTTGCATTCAGCACTTAATCAGCCAGACATTTTCATGCAGGACAATGCCCCCTTTCACACAGCAAAATGGGTAGAGCAGTTGTTTAAAACAAAAAACAGGGCTTCCGGTTCCGGCGCCGCCATGTGCAGTCGCACTTAGAAGAGCTCCGCAGCCCTCCTCATAATATCGGGATTCCCCAGACCCCGGGACATCTTAACCGCCCGCAATGAGTGGCGGAAGGCAGAGCACACCGGCCACCATGGACCGCTACATCACCCGGGGAGGAGAGAGAGAGCAGGAAGGAGCGTTACAAGGACCGGAGGTAAAGCGCGGGAGGCGTGTGATAATGGCGGCAGATGGAACACAGACACAGCTACAGGCCGCCCCAACGGTAATGGAGAGCGGGGGGAATGATGAAGGGAGGGAGAGACCAGATGAACTGGCTGATGAAATCCCTCCAGAGAAAGAGATGGGTGGCAAACAACAAGACCAGGGTCAGAGAGATAGCCAGACACAGAGGGACCCAATTGCAAATACCCTTGTTACACAGCAGATCGATTATAAGCTGCTAGCAAAAGAACTGGCATTATATCTGGCAGATGAATTCAAGCAAGTAGTCTCTGATCTGGTGGCAGCTGCTACAAAAGGCTTGCAAACTAAAATCAAGCACCATGACCAACAGCTGCAGGAGGCAGAGGAGAGAATTGCTGCTGCAGAGGAGAGAGAAATAGAATTGGAACAGCAAGTGCAGGATTTGCAGAAACAGTCAGCTTATGCCCTAAATAAACTTGAGGATCTAGAAAACAGAACTCGTCGAAGCAATCTTAAAATTGTAGGCCTCCCTGAGTCCATTTTACAGAGCCAGCTTATGGAAGTGTTTGAAGTGGAATTGCCTAAGGAGCTGGGTCTCTCCCACAAATGCAGAACTGAGCGTACCCACAGAATAGGCCCCCCAAGAGATGCTACTAGTGGCAATACAAACAACAGCCCGACACGTGATAGAGACTCAAATAAGCCAAGGCATGCTATAGCCAAATATCTCAACCACAGAGACAAGGAAGAGATCCTCCGTGCCTATAAAGCTAAAAAACACCCGCTCATGATCCTGGGCCACAGAGTCTCACTATTTGCTGACTATTCAATAGAAGTCACTAGGAGAAGGAGAGCATTCAGTGAAGCTTGTACCACACTGTTTAAGAAAAATGTACGATTCCAGCTAAACTACCCAGCCACTCTGAGATTCAGAAGCCCAGAGGGTGAGTTGGTCACTTTCACGGATCCAGTGGAGGCCATGAAGGCAATCAACAAACGACGCACCATGATGGAAGGGCAAGGGCCAAATCTGAACAGCTCGAGATCGGGTGAAGTGGGAGAGACCCCGATACATGATGAAAGGGGACTGGATTCCGGTTCTGGCACGCCAAGAACATATAGATTACGTTCGGAGTCTTTGCCACGACGCCCACAAGAACATTTACAATCTCCTAGACAACAACGCCAGCAAACGTCCCGATGGAATAGGAAGAAGTGATTGACCCTATTATCCGAAAGGGTCAGAAATCATGATGACTCTATTTCCTGAAGAGAGAGTTTTTTTTTCTTTTCCTCTTGCCCCCCCCCCCCCCACCCCCATTTTTCCCCCCCTTTTTTTTTTTTTTTTTTTTTTTTTTTTTTTTTCTCTCCCTAGATTCGAATTTCCGGATCACGAGATAACACTAAGAAGATGACTGAGAGTCTCATTACCTCATTGCCTGGTTAGACTTTTGGATCCGATGGGGGGGGGAGGAGGGAGGTAAAATGTTATATTGACTTTTTAATGGTACAGATGAAGAAGAAGGGAGGGGGAGATGAGGGGGACAAAGAGCGTACTACATATGGGAGTTTTACCTTTTACGGTTTGTCGCCAATACGGTGGTGGCCTTACAATTAACCAACATAGCGATATCATATACGCTTGAAGGAAATCATATCTTTGGTATTTAAATTAATGTTTTAGTTCCTGGGGTCTGGGATCAATCCAGAAATGTTATTGTTAGTATAGAGAAATATATAGAACAAGGAGGAGGGTAGAGCTTTTTGCTTCAGCCAGGGGGAAAAAAGCGAAGCCGTCTTAAACTACGGTTGGAGAAGGAGAGAATGACGGGGGGAAATATGTTGGGGTTGAGATTTAGAAAATGGGAAAATTATGCCTTATTAATGTTACTTCAATTTTATGTGATACCTCCGCATTCCTGCACAAGTATAGTAACCACTATCAACTGCACTAGCCACTCAATACCAAGTTACATGATCTTCATCTGGTACCTTGAATCTTTTGACAATAATAGCCATGGTTAGATGGATTACATGGAATGTTAAGGGTCTCCGATCACCGTCAAAACGTATGATGGTGCTACGACACCTCAAGAGGCTGGGTGCAGATGTAGCTCTATTACAGGAGACACACCTAATGCAAAGCGACTACTTTAGACTTAAAAAACTTGTGGGGGGGAAGTGTTCGGCTCAGAGGCTAATGACAGAAAAGCCGGAGTGGTGATCCTTATTAACAGATCCCTTTCTCACAAGATTTTGTCATCGTCATCAGATGACGAGGGACGATTACTTCATATGAATATTCAGATACAAAATACGACATATAGCCTATATAACATATATGCCCCAAACACATTGCAAAAAACTTTTTTTCAAAAATTGGTTGGACAAATTATGTTGGATCAAGAAAATAACAAAATTATAGGTGGAGATTTTAATTGGGTCCTAAACGAACTGGAAGATAGAAGGAGAGAGGATTTGTTGTGTTCAATGAGGAGTGGAGAGGGTCTCCCTACCAGGCCTAACCTTTTAGAAACCTTAATCAATGGCTGCAGTATGGTTGACTCATGGCGCACGCTACATCCCCTGGAAAGGGAGTTTACCCACTTTTCTCATGCTCATAAAACGTGGTCAAGGCTTGACATGTTTTTTGTCTCGACCTGCTTATTTCAGAGAGTGGTAGAGGCAGAACTGGGAGACATGGTGATATCTGACCATAGTCCAATGATCTTAGAAACTAAAGATACATTCCCAAAGGGAACAGACTACCTATGGAGGTTCCCGGACACGCTAACGAGAGATGAGAACTTTGGTAAACTCCTAAAAGAATGGTGGTCTGACTATTCTACAAATAATGCGGAACATGCTTCTAATCCGGGACTGTTCTGGGAGGCGGCGAAGACAGTCTTACGAGGACACATTATGGCCCATAGTACCAGGCTCAAAAAGGAAGTAAAAGAAAAATATATTCTGACCAGTCTTAGAGTGAGAGAGACCTACCTCACATATAAAAGTACCATGGACACCTCAGATAGAGAGAATTGGATGACGGCGAAGGAAACATTTGATAGTTGGGCAGCTAGACGAGAAGACCTTTACAGAAATTATCTAGAAATAGAATTAAATAGATATGGTGATAAAGCGGGACGTCTGCTGGCGAGACTGGCGAGAGGCAGACGATCACCACCCTCCACATTAACAATCAGAGATAAACAAGGCAATCTCTGGTCTGATCCCAAAAAATATCACAGATATTAGGTAATCATTATGCAAAGTTATATAGTGAACAACAGAGAGAGATAGAACCAGATAAAACATGGTTGAACTCCATTAAAATGCCTGGGTTGACGGAAGATGAAAAACAATTTCTAAATAGTCCAATTTCGAAAAATGAAATAGAAATAGCAATCAATTCATTGAAGCCAGGAAAAGCGCCGGGACCTGACGGCTATAATGGTGCCTTTTTCAAATCTCTGAAGGAACAGATCTCCCCTACACTGATGGAACTATATAACTCTATATTGAAAGGCTCCCCGATCCCAGAAAGAATGAATATGGCCCATATTAAACTGATTCTCAAACCAGGCAAAGACCCGTCAGACCCATCTAGCTATAGACCCATCTCCTTAATAAATCAGGACTTAAAACTTTTATCTAAAATATTAGCAGATAGATTGGCAACAATCCTTCCTAGACTAATTCAACCACATCAATCAGGATTTGTGAAGGGACGATCGACCACTACCAATATCAGAAAAGCAATGCTACTGATAGATGTAACGAGACATGGAGAGAAGAGGGAGGGGGAAGATCCAGCCATGATCACCCTAGATGCTGAAAAAGCATTTGACAACGTGAGGTGGTCATGGCTGGATTGGGTGTTAGACATTATAGGATTGGTAGGCCCCTTCCGCCAGTTTTTGAAATCCCTGTATAACAACCCGAAAGCGTGTGTTAGCATCCCGGGATTCTTGTCACAAACATTTGGACTGATGAAGGGGACTCGCCAGGGTTGCCCACTGTCCCCACTTCTCTTTAACCTGGCGATTGAACCACTAGCATTATACCTAACAACCCAGAACATTTATGAAGGCCTGAAAGTTGGAGGGAGAGAGGTTAAACTGTCCCTCTTTGCTGATGATATCGTCTTATTTGTAAATCATCCCCAAAGAGATCTTAAAAACGTATTAGACACCATAGTAAAAATAGGTAATCTATCAGGTTTTGTACTAAACAAAGACAAATGCGAAATTCTCTTTCTTAAAAATGGTGCTCACAACAGAACCACAATATTGCATGGAATACCTGTAGCAAAAAATAATTTGAAATACTTAGGCATCCAGCTGGCTAGATCACCTGACTTGATATATAAATTAAATTTTTTACCAATCATAGAAAAAATAGAAAAGGAATTAGATAATTGGAAAAATCTTCCCTTATCGCTGTTAGGCCGAACTCACTTGATAAAAATGGTTAGTTTCGCGAGGCTTCTTTATCCCCTCCAGACGGTCCCACTATTACTCAAGCATAAAGATGTCAAAAGAATCAATACCGCATTTTCAAAATTCTTATGGGGAGGCAAGAGGGCGAGACTTAAACTTACAACTCTAATGCTCTCTAGAGAGGAGGGGGGACTGAAGGTTCCTGATATTAGGGGCTATAATCTAGCGTGTGTCATGAGAAATGTGCTAGACTGGATAAACTGCACTTCCAAATTCTCTGATGTGGGCCTGGAGGGGGAGTTCTCGAGACCCTGGGATCTATCGGCCCTGCTGCACTCCTCGTTGAAAGATTTACCTATGAGAATTAAATGCACATCTATCTACAGGGACACAATAATGACTTGGAAAGCAGTAAGGAAAAAAATGAAGCTCTCCTGGCAGATCTCTAAACACCTGAACCCTTGGGCTGCTCCTTCCTTTCCACAAGGAGCTGAAAATCTGTTATTCAACACATGGAAGGAGAGAGGGATAAAAACCCTGGGAGACCTCATGCATATTGGGGAGAAGAGATGGCTAAATGGCGAAGAAATCTTAAATAAATTTAATTTGCCAAGATCTCAATGGCTACAATGCTTACAATTACAACGACATCTCTTGTCCCGGTTGCGTGATGTCTCTAGGGAAATAGAAGGAGGTGAATGGGAGGAAATGGTGAATAATGCACGAGAACACATGTCTATATCCTCTGTATATAACAGGCTGCAGCTCACCCTACGACCTCTAGGGACTCATGGATTATTTTCATTGTGGAAGAGACATTTCACGGATCCAGATCTAACTCAAAATATATTGACAGGATGGGGTACAATAAGGAAAAATATTATAAATGAGAAGTGGAGGGATACTCAATATAGACTTATGCACGGAATAATTAAGGGCTTCAATATCCCACACTCTTTGACCAATAATGAGAGATTGTCGCATTGCCCTAAATGCAAGACTCCCTTAACCGATCTCGAGCATGGCATATGGTCTTGTTCGGAGTCAAAAAAATATTGGGAAAGAATAGGAAATCTAGCCTCAGGATTATATCCTGCCGAGAGGAGAAGTGAACCATTGTTATGGCTATTTCATTACTTGGTTAACCCTCCCTCGGATTCTCAGTTACATACCCTATTCCACACAATCTCTTTAGTGGCCAAGAGGCTTCTCCTGCTCCACTGGATTCGTGAGACTGTTCCCACTATTGAAATGGTACAGAATACTCTCAGAAAAACGCTAGACTTGGAATCTTTAGAGACACTAAAAAATCCCACTAAATTAACTAAAAAATTCTTCCACAAGTGGAAACCTTACATACTACAGAATTTCTCAAGAGAAGAGATGGAAAGATTTATGATTCCTTATAAAAATACGGAGTGGTACGCTATTGAGGATTTACAAGGTACTTTAGGAAGCTTGAGATGTGGCATTTAATATTGGCTAATAGTTTCAGGAGCTAATAAATTTCTGATATTATGATTGAATAATGGAAGAAAAGAATCTTTGTGAATAAGGCATAATGGGAGGGGAGGGAGGGGTTTATTCTTTTGTGAGTAATTGATATTGTGTTTGAGTTTTACCAAAGCTGTCATTACTTATATACTCTGTTATCATTTTGTAAATATGACTGTCTATATTATTTTTTGTAAAGGCTGAAACACTAATAAAAATGATGGTTCAAAAAAAAAAACAAAAAACATTGAAACAATTAAATGGCCGCTCAGAGTCCTGATGTAAACTCAATAAAAAACCTCTGTAAAATCCTAATGACAAAGTTATGACCAAGAAACCCACAACAGTCACATAACTGTGGAAGAGACTGGAAGAAGAGTGGACCAAAATCACATCAAAGCAGTGTAAGAGACTAGTGATATCCTGTGGCCGCAGATGTGCTGAAGTCATTCAAAGCAAAGACCTGTACAAAGCAAAGACCTGTACACTTCCTACTGATTGATGACTGTTGTAACCTTTATCAAATTTAGTTTTTATCTTTCTCTGTGCTACAGTCATTGCTGTTCTCTAATTATGACCATCACATTTTGTGTAAAATAAAGGTTTTAAAGGGGTTGTCCGGGCTCTTAAAGAGATCCTGTCACCTCCAGAACGCCTCCTAAGCTACCAAAACATGTCCCTGCAGCATCCTAGCACTAATCCCACACTCCTTTTGTCTCCTAAAAGCATCCTGTGAAAGTGCATAAAATGTTTTAATACTTACTCATTAGTGATTATAATTAGCAGGGGCTATATTCTTTAGCCCTTAGGGCGTGTTGTTTTGCAGCTCCAGGATCCAGCCCCTCTCTGTCTGTGTGCTCTGCTTGTGCAGGCTTTATCCTCCCCCTCTCTTTCACTCACAGAATGCAAATCATTAGTGCTGCCTTCAGCTCCACATCACAGCAGCACAGACAGAGAGAGGGTGGATCATTCGGGGCGTGAAAATGAGCACCTGGGGAGGGCTTAGAGTCTCACAGTGGACGCCCTGTGAGACTTATTCAGGGACAAGAAGTCTCAGATTTGTAAGTGTATATTGTTGATTATTCCAATGTTACACAGCGCTTTTTTTATAGAAAAGGAGCACTAATATGGATATGTTAGGGTGCACGGACAGGTATTAAAAGGGGTGGGGGTGATTTGGAGGGGTCAGGTTCCCTTTAATTTCAATGTGTATCCAGGGTGCAAAATGTTGACAGTTTGTAATATACATCCTGTCAACATTTTGCATTGTCACCCAGATATAAACTATTTGTGTCTGCCAGGAAACGACCAGGGTGCGTGTTTGTATTGGAGCCTGCATGTAAATGCAGAACTGGACATTACGCCCAGACTCCTCCAAACACGCCCCCTTCCCCAGTCAACAGTATGCCCAGCCACCCCCAGACTCCTACAGGCCCACCCCAACCCCTAATGTAACCACCCACCCCCATTGCGTACAGCAGTCCCCTCCTCCATTGACACAATGTGCCGAATCTGCAGCTGTGAAGGAGATTCGGCACACTGTCAGTGGCAGAGTGGAGTGTTGTATGCAATATGGTGTGTGTGCTCACCCTGTGGCCCTGTATTATGTTGTGTGCGCTCCCCTTGTCCCCTGTGGCCACTGTCAGAGGCTGGCTCTCTGTGCATAGACATGACCAGCTCCACTGCACAGAGAGCCAGTCCTGTCTGTACCGCAGCTGCCGGCTCTCTATGCACAGTGGAGCCGATGCTCCTCCTCGCTATACCTCCTGCAGTACAGAGCAGGGCACAGAGCAGTGGAGCCAATCCTCTCTATACAGCAGCCGGCTCTCTATGCTACACTGTGGGATGCTCCGTTTGTGCTCAGGAAAATGCCGTATGGGAACCTTATTAGGTTTTCAAAAAATAAAAAGCAGCAGAAATGAATCACTTTTGCAGATGCACATACAAACACAGCACAAATGGGACACAGAGACAGAGATGCAGATACATAGACAGACATAGACACTTTCTCACCCTCCGGCGATTCCCTGGTGATTTCTGCCGGGTAAGTACTTCCAGATAATGCGAAGCATGTGACAGCCTGAGTCACATGAGGTGCAGGAGCTGGCTCTGATTGGACGATACCCACAGGTCCTGCTGCCACTGTTGCTTGGGAAGAAGAAATTACCGGGGATCGCCGTGGGCTCAAAGGGAGTGTGAGTATTGCTGCTAACCTGGATCAATTAAGTGACATGGTACTTCTTTTCCTGATCAGGTGTTTGCAGCAAAACCTGATCAGGAAAACATGCAGCCATCAGCACAGCATTTCAGCACATCCTGGCCTCACGAAAATGTATTGTTTTTTTGTGCCAAAATGCAGCAAAAAAACAGGACCAAAAACACCCGGTGTGCACAGTGTTTCCTGTTTTAGATTAACTAGGATTGCCATAATTATTTATATTTGTGGAATGATAAAATAATGAGACATAGAATGTTTTAGGGCAGTTTTATTACTTTCTGCAAAGTCAAAATTTTATATACAGTATGATTACTAAGCCTTTATAGGGTACCATGCTTCTGAATTATATTATCTCGCCCACCACGACTTGATACCACGGAGCAAGCAGAGACATGAAGGCTGAGAAACCGCTCACAGGTCTAGACAATGGAGCAAAATGTAAGCTGTAAACAATATTTTTACAACCATTATACTTTCACATTTAGGTCAGACATGGATGCTTAGGGATTTAGCAGGGAGCTGCAATGACAGGTAGTGATAGATTTGGGGGCAGAAATGACCTCAAAAGTTCCCTTTAAACAATTTTGGACAGCCCATATGATTATATCATGTACTTGGAAGCTTGATAGATTTATTGGCAACATCTGAGTTAATTAGATACACATCTGTGGATGTATTTTAATGCACACCTGAAACACACTGCTTTTTTGTGTAGCATCATGGAAAAGTCTAAAGATATCAAGAAGAGAAAATTGTGGACTTGCACATGTCTGGTTCATCCTATGGTGCAATTTCCAGATACCTGAAGGTGCCTCGTTCATTTGTACAAACAATTATGTGCAAGTTCAAACAAAATGGAAATGTCCAGTTATCATAACGCTCAGGAAAATTATGGGTCCTGTGTTGAAGAGATGAACGTGCTTTGGTCCGACATGTGCATATCAATCCAAAAAAAAAGCAAAAGACCTTGTTATAATGATGGGCGAAGCTAGTAAGATTGTGCCATTACCCACAGTGAAACGAGTACTGTAATAATATGGGTTGAAAGCCCACTCTGCCAGGAAAAAGCCATTACTCCAAAAGAGACATAAAAAAGACGGAAAATATTCCCCAAACCATGACACTTCCTCCACCACCTTTCACTAACTTCATTACACACTTTGGGTTCAGTCTTTCCCCAGTTTGTCGACGAACCTAATATTTACCATCAGACTCAAATAATTTAAACTTGCTTTCATCACTAAAATGAACTGTGGACTACTTATCTCTGTCCACGCAACATGCTCCTCACCAGAGGTAAGTCTAGACACCTGATTCTGCTAATGAGGGTTGGTCACTGCAGAGTGAGCTTTTAGTCCAAATGCTCTTAAATGTTGTGACACTGTATGATGAGACAGATCCTTACCCTGTTCAGTGCTGAACTGGCAAGCTATTCCAGTGTAACGGGCGGGGGACCAGCCGTTCGTGTAAGAGGAATATGGCGCTGCTATGACTGACTCTGACTCCAATATAGTGATAATTTAACTTTGTTTATGAATACCAAATAGTTAACAGAGATAAGTTTTTCTACAGAGGTATGGGCCACAAGAGCACCAATTCAAATCACAACTTATGCAGCCCGAGGGAACTCAAGTGCCAGTTTCGCAGGAAAGGACATGAATACCCCAGGGCCATCCCACCCCACCCTTACTTAGTACAGGGCATGCCCAGGATTTTACTGTGGCTGCGGCACGTGTTCCATCGGGATATAATCTTACACCCACCTCCCACACTATGTACAATGTGATTCGAGATCCCTGATTCCCCTTTATAAATCTATCCCATAAACTATTTACAACATATGCAGTGTCCCCCTCCTGCAGGAGTAAAGCTCCTTCTCATCTTTCATAATGCACAACCAGATGACAGGGTGTATTTTGTTTAACCCTAAACCCGGCCACTGAGGTATATCAGATCTTTCCTACACTGGGCTTTTTAGCACAGCCCAATGTAACAGAGTTGGCAGTCACTGTCTCAGTCTTACTGTGTAATTCCATGACCAGCTTCTCTGTGTCATACTCTTGTACAAGTCTCTCAGTGTCCAGAATCTTGTTCAGACCAAGCCTGGTCAGTTTCTCCACAGGAATACACACCAAATAGTTCTCTGCAATCTCTAACTTGCCCTGACTATGTAATTTATGACTGGTCAGACTTCTGTATTACTCACAAAGCACGGCTTATCTTGCAGCCCACAGTGCAGATCGAGTCCTTAAATAATTTAAGACAGGCACTTTCTTCCTTAGGTCCACGAGCCCCTCAGAACAGCAGACATGTCTTTATCTGTGTAGGATCTCCTCAGGAATCTGTCTCCCTCAATTTACCTCAGGAGATTGAACCAAATTATTTCCTGTTTCCAGTTCTTTCTACTCGTGTTCAATGGTGACTTCCATTGGCCGAACTGAGTTACTGCAGAGGATTTACATTATCAGTGTTGAACATTTCAGCATTCTTACACCAGCTGCAGTGTTGAAACGGTTACCCATGGAGATTTTCAGCATTATCCTGTCCTCTCTTGCATTTGTCTTTTGAAATTGACCAGCCTTCTTGGGTGACTCAAAAGCATTTGTGATGTTGTATAAAATGACATATTCTGGAAATCACAAATTTGGAATGACCAACTTTTATTGCTATAGCTGATAAGGAGATCACTTTTGCATTCAACTGGACAAGCTGCTGCTGGTGGGTTTCAGTCACTTTGGAAGATCACACATTTTTGCAAAGTGAGTGCATACTGGAAAGTTAGGCTGCCAGTTAAAAAGGATTTGTCAGATAAATAAGGAAATTAGCACCAGGTGCCAGATTATCACCAATAATTTGCAGGTATCGAAGTGATCTCCAATTTTGATCAGTGTTTTTTTTTTCATTTATCTCATTTATATTTCTATTCTGTGCTTTAGGATACATTCAATTTATGAAATAACTTTAAAATACTGATAATTTCCTCATGTTAGGATATTTCAGATAGGACAACACAATGACCTTAAGGAAATTGTGCGTTGTTCTCTAATTTTAATTGCCAGTGTATACTATGTATATTTCTCATTAATAGACACCATGGAAAGGTATTGCTGGATGTGTCTTTGAAAGGATTATATTCACATATAAATAGAGTACATTTTGTGTTCCTTAAAAGGTCTAATGAGAATTGTACCTTGCATAGGTGATAAGTTAGGGAAAAAAGGGGTTTTAACATTAAGAATGCTGCTCCTCCAGATGATCAGTACATGAAATTTTAGGCAGACATTTTACAATCCCTGTGTTTATAATATATTGGATCTGTTAATCTTTGTATTTATATGTGGACACAAACCCATATCTACAATGCAAATAAGGTTTTCAGTTACAATTGTGTTTGTCTCATGCTTTACAAAAACATGTCTTTATTAATATGCAAGCTTGGATCTGCAGGTACATTGTGTCGATAGCAGTGCTGTGAGGCACCATAGTAACAACATCTGGGCTGCATAATTCAATGTGCCACCTCCATAGTATGGCTACATAAATAGATTCATGGTACTGTTTATATGAATGTAATATCCTCAAAAGAAAACCCAAGACAGCAAGAAACAGAGTCAGTGAGGGCTGGCATGCATTGGGTCAGACAGCAAGGAAGAGAGTCAGTGAGGGCTGGCATGCATTGGGTCAGATGACAAGAGAGTCAGTGAGGGCTGGCATGCATTGGGTCAGACGGCAAGAAAGAGAGTCAGTGAGGGCTGGCATGTATTGGGTCAGACGGCAAGGAAGAGAGTCAGTGAGGGCTGGCATGCATTGGGTCAGACGGCAAGGAAGAGAGTCAGTGAGGGCTGGCATGCATTGGGTCAGATGACAAGAGAGTCAGTGAGGGCTGGCATGCATTGGGTCAGACGGCAAGAAAGAGAGTCAGTGAGGGCTGGCATGTATTGGGTCAGACGGCAAGGAAGAGAGTCAGTGAGGGCTGGCATGCATTGGGTCAGACGGCAAGAGAGTCAGTGAGGGCTGGCATGCATTGGGTCAGACGGCAAGAAAGAGAGTCAGTGAGGGCTGGCATGTATTGGGTCAGACGGCAAGGAAGAGAGTCAGTGAGGGCTAGCATGCATGGGGTCAGGCGGCAAGAAAGCGAGTCAGTGAGGGCTGGCATGCATTGGGTCAGATGGCAAGAAAGAGAGTATGTGAGGGCTGGCATGCATTGGGTCAGACGGCAAGAAAGCGAGTCAGTGAGGGCTGGCATGCATTGGGTCAGATGGCAAGAAAGAGAGTATGTGAGGGCTGGCACGCATTCGATCAGACGGCAAGCAAAAAAAGGGTCAGTGAGGGTCAGACATGTTATAGAAGTTGAAAGGGCTTGTCCAGGAGTGGAGAACCTTCTAACTGTATGTGATGGTATCTTTTACTACTCCATCCTTTGGCCTCGGCGGTCACTTGCACATAGTTGGCCTGAGGCTGCTGAGGCCAGAGATTGGGTGCAGCAGACAGTTAAGGTGATAGATGGATGGGAGGTCATCCTTTACAATTTGAGCTGGTTTCCTTTAGTAATAATTTTCAAAAATTGTAGAAAAACCCTTTAATACAATAAGCCAAGTAAAGAAGTGACTGACAGTGTCTGGAACAACTGGTACTTGAAAGGAGTTAATAATTAGTGAAGGTATAAGTAGGGCAAGAAGGGGAAAGGTCTTTTACTTTTAAACTACTGTGCTTTGTATTTTGTGATTGAGAACGTGTGTAAAAATGGGTGTGGCCAACAAAATGGGTGTGGCAACAAAATTGGGGTGGTTGTTAAAATGGGCGTGGTTTACAAACACAAACAGAGAACCTGTTGTTAAAAATATGAATCCCACCCCTGCCCTGCTGTACCTGGATGGTAAAATCATCTATTCCAAGACCAACGAGGCAAACTTGCAACATCTTGCCAAGGTTCTCCCATTGAACGAAATGCACGGCTGGACAAGTCTTTCCAAGACTTGAAACAGGCCTTCACCGGGGAAGAGGTCTTGGTGTATCCTGACTACAGTTAACCCTTAATAATAATAATAATAATAATCTTTATTTATATAGCACCAACATATTCCACAGCACTTTACAACTCAGAGGTTCATGAACAGTCCTAAGTAACTTATAAAAAAATACAAAAATGAAAGCCCTGCTCATAAGAGTTTGCAATCTATAATGAGGTGGGGGTGACACAAAGTGCAGGTGTTTATTTACTTTGACTGGTCCAACCAACTTGAGGAAATGGGAAATAGATAAGAGCTGCATGAGTAAGAGCTGAATGAGTGGCCACCAGCCATTTCAATGAGGGAGCATGATAGGCTGCCCTAAAAAGATGTGTTTTTAGGTAGCGCCGGAAACTATGTAAGTTGTGGATAGACCTAATTTTTTGGGCTAAAACATTCCAGAGTATTGGTGCAGCTTGGGAGAAGTCTTTCAGCTGGGAGTGGGAGGTTCGGATTAGTGCGGATGATAGTCTAAAGTCACTTCCAGAGCGAAGAGAACAGGTAGGATGATAGACAGAGATGAGGGTAGAGAAGAAAGGAGGTGCTGCACTTTGAATAGCTTTGTGGGTGAGAACAAGCTATTTGAATTGAATCCTAAAATGAATTGGCAGCCTGTGCAATCACTGGCACAAAGTGGAGGCATCCGAGTAATGGTTAGCCAGATAGGTGATCATACTGATGCTTGTAACACATGTTTAAATGTTGTTCTATTCCATGTATGGAATGGAAAAGAAAAAAATAATCTCCTATACTAGTAGATCACCCTGATCATCAGAAAGAAACCCCACAAACTATAGCTTGTTCAAGATGGAATTACTGACTGTGGTTTGGGCTACAACTGAAAGATTCAAGCATTACCTAGCTAGCTCCAAATTCACAATGTATACTGACAATAATCAGTTTATTCAGGGCTGCCACTAGGAATTTCAGGGCCCCTGACTGCCAAACTTTTGGGGCCCCCTGAGACTCCGCCCAGTCTCCACCCCCTGAATCTCCGCACAGCCTCTACCCAGGCTCTGCCTCCACCCATGCTCCGCCTCCACCCAAACATACATTATATATACACAGTTGTGGCCAAAAGTATTGACACTCCTGCAATTCTGGCAGATAATACTCAGTTTCTTCCTGAAAATGATTGCAGTCACAAAGTCTTTGGTATTATTATCTTCATTTAATTTGTCTTCAATGAATAAACACAAAAGAGAATGAAGCAAAAAGCAAAACATTGATTATTTCACACAAAACTCCAAAAATGGGCCAGACAAAAGTATTGGCACCCTCAGCCTAATACTTGGTTGCACAACCTTTAGCCAAAATAACTGCGATCAACCGCTTCAAGTAACCATCAATGAGTTTCTTACAATGCTCTGCTGGAATTTCAGACCATTCTTCTTTGGCAAACTGTTCCAGGTCCCTGATATTTGAAGGGTGCCTTCTCCAAACTGCCATTTTTAGATCTCTCCACATGTGTTCTATGGGATTCAGGTCTGGACGCATTGCTGGCCACCTTAGAAGTCTCCAGTGCTTTCTCTCAAACCATTTTCTAGTGCTTTTTGAAGTGTGTTTTGGGTCATTGTCCTGCTGGAAGACCCATGACTTCTGAGGGAGAACCAGCTTTCTCACACTGGGCCCTACATTATGCTGCAAAATGTGTTGGTAGTCTTCAGACTTCATAATCCCATGCACACGGTCAAGCAGTCCAGTGCCAGAGGCAGCAAAGCAACCCCAAAACATCAGGGAACCTCCGCCATGTTTGACTGTAGGGACTGTGTTCTTTTCTTTGAATGCCCCTTTTTTTCTCCTGTAAATTCTATGTTGATGCCTTTGCCCAAAAAGCTCTACTTTTGTCTCATCTGACCAGAGAACATTCTTCCAAAATATTTTAGGCTTTCTCAGGTAAGTTTTGGCAAACTCCAGCCTGGCTTTTTTATGTCTCGGGGTAACAAGTGGGGTCTTCCTGAGTCTCCTACCATACAGTCCCTTTTCATTCAGACGCCAACGGATAGTATGGGTTAACACTGTTGTACCCTCAGACTGCAGGACAGCTTGAACTTGTTTGGATGCTAGTCAAGGTTCTTTATCCACCATCCGCACAATCTTGCGTTGAAATCTCTTGTCAATTTTTCTTTTCCGTCCACATCTAGGGAGGTTAGCCACAGTGCCATGGGCTTTAAACGTCTTGATGACATTGCGCACGGTAGACACAGGAACATTCAGGTCTTTGGAGATGGACTTGTAGCCTTGAGATTGCTCATGCTTCCTCACAATTTGGTTTCTCAAGTCCTCAGACAGTTCTTTGGTCTCCTTTCTTTTCTCCATGCTCAATGTGGTACACACAATGACACAGGACAGAGGTTGAGTCAACTTTCATCCATGTCAACTGGCTGCAAGTGTGATTTAGTTATTGCCAACACCTGTTAGGTGCCACAGGTAAGTTACAGGTGCTGTTAATTACACAAATTAGAGAAGCATCACATGATTTTTCTAACAGTGCCAATACTTTTGTCCACCCTTTTTATGTTTGGTGTGGAATTATATCCAATTTGGCTTTAGGACAATTCTTCTTGTGTTTTTCCATTGAAGACAAATTAAATGAAGATAATAATACCAAAGAATTTGTGATTCCAATCACTTTCAGGAAGAAACTGAGTATTATCTGACAGAATTGCAGGGGTGTCAATACTTTTGGCCACAACTGTACAGTGAAAAATTGGAACAGCACCAAAAATTACCTCAATTTATGTGCAAAGCTTTCCCAACCAGCAATCCAGATGGTTCCTTACAATAGAGTAAAAAAAGGAAAAACAGCACAAAAAAATAGAAAAAAGTGGACTTTAGCCAATGCATGGCCACTTCATTGGGCTATAAGGTCCATTTTTTTCTATTTTTTTGTGCTGCTTTTCCTTTTTTTACTCTCTCTCTCATATATATACACAAATAAAATATATTATACACACATACACTTGAGACTGCTGTGGGCTGATTCACTGACCTCTCATCTTCATTGTGCGCTCTGTCCTTGGCTCCCAGGCTCTGTCTCAGCGTTGACAGCTTCAGGCGGTTCCTCCTGTACTGGAGCCTCGGTGATCTTAGCTTTCTGATCTCCAGGATGAGCGGCAGCATCCTGTGGAGCCGGGTCAGATCCTGTGACCTCATCAGACTCTCCAACCACTACAAGGGAGGGTAACAGACTGTGATGTCATCATTAGGGGAGGGACCTGGACACCCCCACACAAACATCTGCCATGCTCCTGAGCTGACAACACAAAGTCCCAGATGATAGGTGAACAGACAGCAGAATGTTTAACAGAGAAATCTGGAGGACAGGAGGGAGACGGAGGAGAAAAAACAGAGAGAGACAGAGGAGAAAGAGGACAGAGGGAGATGGAGGGGAAAGAGGACAAGAGGAAGACTGAGGGGAAGAGGACAGGAGGAAGACTTAGGGGAGAGAGGACAGGAGGGAGACGAAGGAGGAAGAACAGAGGGAGATGGAAGGGGACAGAGAGGAAAGAGGACAGGAGGGGGACAGAGAGGAAAGAGGACAGGAGGGGGACAGAGAGGAAAGAGGACAGGAGGGGACGGAGAGGAAAGAGGACAGGAGGGGGATGGAGAGGAAAGAGGACAGGAGGGGGATGTAGGAGAAAGAGGACAGAAGGAGACGGTGAAGAAAGAGGACAGAGGGGGATGGAGGAGAAAGGGCAGTGGAAGACTGAGGGGAAAGAGGACAGGAGGGAGACGAAGGAGAAAGAGAACAGAGAGAGATGGAGGGGAAAGAGGACAAAGGGAGACGGTGAAGAAAGAGGTCAGAGTGGGACGGAGGAGAAAGAGGGCAGAGTGGGACAGAGGAGAAAGAGGGCAGAGTGGGACAGAGGAGAAAGAGGGCAGAGTGGGACGGAGGAGAAAGAGGGCAGAGTGGGACGGAGGAGAAAGAGGGCAGAGTGGAATGGAGAAGAAAGAGGGCAGAGTGGGATGGAGGAGAAAGAGGGCAGAGCGGGACAGAGGAGAAAGAGGGCAGAGTGGGACTGAGGAGAAAGAGGGCAGAGTGGGACGGAGGAGAAAGAGGGCAGAGTGGAATGGAGAAGAAAGAGGGCAGAGTGGGACGGAGGAGAAAGAAGGCAGAGTGGGACGGAGGAGAAAGAGGGCAGAGTGGAATGGAAAAGAAAGAGGGCAGAGTGGGATGGAGGAGAAAGAGGGCAGAGTGGGACGGAGGAGAAAGAGGGCAGAGTGTGACGGAGGAGAAAGAGGGCAGAGTGGGATAGAGGAGAAAGAGGACAGAGGGAGATGGTGAAGAAAGAGGACAGAGGGGGATGACATAGGGACCCGGCTCCCTGTGTGGTGGGGGGCCCGGCTCCCTGTGTGCTGGGGGGCCCGGCTCCCTGTGTGCTGGGGGGCCCGGCTCCCTGTGTTCTGGGTGGCCCAGCTTCCTGTGTGCTGTGCCCCCCCCCCATTTTCTCCCCTCTCCTAACCTGTGTGCAGCTGTGTGGCAGAAGCGATCATGCCCATCTCTTTGCACTGAGCAGGATTCTATGATCCCTGAGGTGCTGGAGGACTGAAGACCATAGACATCAGCTCCCGACGCGATTTCACATGCCCATCTGCACTGAGCCTGGAGCTGATGTCTTTGATCTCTAATCCCTCAGCACCTCAGAGATCATGATCGTGTCTGCCACATAGCTGCACACAGGTTAGGAGTGAGAGGAGAGGGGGCCGCAGCAGCACACAGGGGGGTTCCCAGGGGCCGACTATCAGGGGCACATAAACAGCGGCCACTCTCCCACAGCCATTGGAGGATGCAGGGCAGGGGACTCTGTCCTGCAGCAGATGGCTTGGGCCCCCCAGACACCTTCGGGCCCCCCGCCCGGCATTTGCCCGGATGCACTGGGTGCTGTCTTCGGCCCTGGGTGTAGGGCTCCCTCAGGGCCCCAGAGCAGTGAAGAGTTCAGGCAGTGCTGTTGGAGAGCAGGTGCCACCTCCACATTATTTAAAGGGACCGCGGCCAGCGCTGACAAGTGGGGATGCCAGATCCCCAGTGCGGGCCTGCCGCAGCCCGCAGCTGCCGAGGAAGAGAGGGAGGCCCGTAGAAGATGTGAGGGGGCGGGGCCTGAAGATTGTAGCCCGCCCCCTCACCTCTCGTCCGGGCCCCCCTCTCCTTCCATCACTGCCGGGCCCCTGACAACTGTCATAGTCATGAGGCCCTGACGGTGGCCATGAGTTTACTCATCTGAATACAGCTTGTCTAGGTGCTTTGAAACAGAAGTGGATTGTGAGATTATCTAATTATAAATTTGTGCTAAAGTATCAGACTGGCAAGAATAGTAGTAATGCCGATGCGCTGTCTCGAATGTCAAACTCTCCTTTGACTGAAGAAAAAAACCCTGACTTGCGGATGCCAAACCCCCCTTTGCTGGAAGAGGTAGAAATGCAAGTTTACTATTACTAGGCTAGGTAGCAAGTTTTCTATCAAATGATTAATAAGCCTCCAGGTTCCAAAAGACTGTCTGCCAACCCCTTGTCCTCTTTTCGATGGAAAGAAGCATAAGAAAAAGATCCACGTAAAGCAGCTCCTGATGGCTCAGAGGTGGTCTCCTGAAAATGAAGACCGCCAGAAGATCTACCTTCTTACATAAAGGCAAGTTTATCAGATGCTACCTCAATTCACGGACCCATGAAATCGTTTGGTATGTGATGGTACCGAAAGCCTACCATGATCAGAGAGTCAACTTTGTCTGGAAGAGAATTGAGAAGTTACTGGCCCAGCATGCAAAGCTCTGATGAGAAGTGCAGAGAATGTGGTCCATGTGCACTATAAATGAAAGCTCCGACAAGCCAGCTGAATCCTCTACAGATGATTATCACCAAACAGACATTGGAGATGGTAGCCCTGGATCATGTGAAGCTAACACCCTGACAGTTAAGGATCTCACTGCTAAAACCACAGCTAAGGCCTTCAAAGAACATTTTTGGTGCCCTCATGGTTACACCGACCAGGTATTGGCTGACCAAGATCCAGCCTTTGAAGTGGGAGTTTGCCAAGAATTTTGTGCCTTATAACAATATCAGAATTTAAGAATGGCAGTTTACCACCCAGAAGGATTATGTGAAAAAAACTGAGATTACTTACCGGTAAATTGTATTTTACAGAGTTCATGACAGCACCCACTGAGAGAGGGGTGTCCACCCAAAAGCACAGGAAACCTACAGATAAAAAGGGGCGGTCCCCCTCGTCTCCTCAGTTGGATTACAGAGAAATTGGAGGAACCGCCATAGCCGTATAAATACACAACACAATGATTTAATACCATCAGAAGACCATCACCATAAGGTGTGAAAAGGGGCACACAAAAACCCTCTGGTAATAAATGTCAACCCATGAATAATGATAAATAACAAAAACAATAATAATAATAATGCTAATAAGCAATCTTAAAGGGTGGGAAGTGAGTGGGTGCTGTCGTGGACTCCGTAAAATATGATTAACAGTAAGTAATCTCAGATTTTCCTATCACCATGACATCACCCACTGAGAGACTTACAGAGACCATCACCTGGGAGGGACCACAGTATTGAGAACTGCTCTCCCAAAATCGAGGTCAGAAGAAGAAGGTCAATCCAGGTATATTAGCACGTTCTGCCCAGGAAGCAGACATGGCTTTAATGCCGTCAGGAGGCTGACCACCTGGAATAGGCTAAGCAGATAGCTAATCAAATTCATCTGGATAGAGTGCTTATTGTGTTGCCAGACACCTTCCTATGACCCTGGAATGAAACAAAGCCCTACTCTTCCTCCAGGGCTGAGTCCTCGCTACATACTCAAGCACTGCTTTTCTTACATCTAACATATGTAATCTATGTTCCTCCGGAGTAGAAGGATTATCATAAAAGGAGGGTAGGACAATTTCCTGGCTACGATGAAACTTGAAATATACCTTAGGGAGAAAGGAGGGGACTGGTTTAAGTACTAATCTATCCGGAAAGACTAACAGGAAGGGGGGGTCAACCGAGAGGGCATGAAGGTCACCCTTCTAGCGGAAGTCAGGGCAACTAGCAAAACCGTCGTTAAGGTCAGAACCTTGAGGAAAGCCGAAGTCAAGGGCTCAAAGGGGGGTCCAGTTAAGGCATTCAGGACTAAGTTCAAGTCCCAGGGGGCCAGACGTGGGATGTGAACTGTGAACTGGGTCACTACGCTCATATGCCTGAATAAATCTGGAGACTCATCTATCACCTGCGATATTACAGTTATAAAGTGCGCCCAAAAGAGAAAGCTGGACTTTCAAAGAACTGACAGCCAGGCCCAACTCCAGATCTTTCTGCAGGAATTCTAAAATGGAGGGAATAGGGGTGTGGCCCATGAGGACACCCGGATAAAATTGTAAAAACTTTCTCCAAATATTGCAATAAAGGTTAGTAGTGATTGCCTTACGACTGCAAAAGGGTGGAAATCAAGGCTTCAGAAAAACCTCTCTGGCTCAGAAGCTGCCTCTCAAATTCCAGGCTGTCAAATGCAGCCCCTCCACTTGGGGGTGAAAGAATGGACGCTGAGAGAGCAGCTCCCAATCCGCCGGGAGGATCCACGAGTCGGACACCGACATGGCTCTCAGCCATGAGAACCACGGCCTCTAGGGCCAAAATGGGGCTATCAAAACTACTCTTGCCCTTTCATCTCTGATCTTCCTGAGACCTAGGGGGACTAGACACATTGGGGGATAGGCATAGGCAACCCTGTACTACCACAGCACCTGGAGGGCGTTCAACACCTCCGGATTGTCCGCAGCATGTAGGAAGCAAATCGCCTGACCCATCTGTTGGACCAGGTCGCAAAGAGATCTTTCTCTTACTCTCCCCATAATCTCACAATTTGTCTGAATACTTCCCTGCTCAGAACCCATTCTCCCTGGTGGAGATAGTGACGGCTTAGAAAATCGGCTCTGACATTGTCCAATTGTCCACTCCCCTGATGTGCAGGGCCGAAAGGGAAAGAAAGTTCTCTTCTGCTAAGACAAAGATGTCCTCCATGGTGGTAATCAGAGTGGGCGATCGAGTCTTCCCCCCGATGATTGGCATATGCTACTACCGTGGTATAGTCTGTCTGAACCCGCACATTGGAATTGCAAAGTTGAGGCAAAAACTTGAGAAGGGCATACTGGACATATCTCCTTCAGGTTGGATGAGCCCTTAACCTTCTCCATAGTCCATTGTCCCTGGGCTAGGTGATCTCCTAAGTGTGCCCCCCACCTCCAAGGGACTGGCATCAGTCGTGACTACAAAGTCTGGAGTAATGACCCACAGAACCCCTCTGGACAAGTGAGTTGGATTTAGCCACCAATATAGAGAATTTACTGCAGACTCCGAGAGACGTAGCCTGCCTTCTAGATGCCCCTGCAAGGAATCGCCTGCTGTCAGCACCTCGTGTTGTAGAGTTCTCGAGTGATACTGTGCCCACATAACTGCCGAAATGCAGGAGGTCAAGGTCCCCATCAGGGATATAGCCCATTTTAAAGGACAATTCAGGATTGGCCACCACTTTGCCCACTTTTGCCAGTATAGTCTGCACTTTTTCTTGGGGCAGAAAACATTTTTGGGTGACTGAGTCCAATTGGAGACCCAGAAAGCTTTACACCCTGGTAGGGGTTAGTCTTGACTTTGCCCACTGGATTATCCATCCTAATTCCTGTAATGACAACAGGACATGATTCAGTCGGGACGTGCACTGAGCTTCAGAATTTCCTGCTATCAAAAAATCGTCCAAATAAGGAACAATAAGAATGTCACTGTGTCGTCACTGTGTCAGACATAAGCCATGATTTCAGCCATTACCTTTGTAAAGATGCGTGGAGCCATAGAGAGTCCGAATGGCATGGCGGCAAACTGGAAATGTCTTATGTGGCCATCGAGACACACCGCCACTCTCAGAAATTGCTGATGATATGGGTGAACTGGCAGATGATAGTAAGCATCCTTGAGATCCAAAACCACCATGAAACACCTGGGAAACAGAAGACGAATAGTGGATTGGATGAATTACATTTTAAAGGATTGAAATCTGAGGAAGGAGTTCAATTTTCTCAAATTAATAATAGTCCTAAAGCTACCATCTGGCTTCGGAACCAGGAACAAAGGAGAATCATAATTATTTAATCATAATCACAGACGTGGATTCTTTACTGTAAAAGCAGTGAGACTATGGAACTCTCTGCCATATGATGTTGTAATCATAATCACAGACGTGGATTCTTTACTATAAGAGCAATGAGACTATGGAACTCTCTGCCACATGATGCTGTAATGAGTGACTGACTACTAACATTTTAGAAGGGCCTGGATGCCTTTCTTGAAAACTATAATATATACTAGATCCTTTGATAGGGCGTTGATCCAGGGAACCAGTCTGATTGCCGTATCTGGAGTCAGGAAGGAATTTTTTTCCCCAATATGGAGCTTAGTGTTGCCACATGTTTTTTTTTTGCCTTCCTCTGGATCAACATGTTAGGCTATGGGTTGAACTGTATGGACTTAAAGTCTTCCTTCAACCATAAAAAAAAAAAAAAAAAACTATGTAGAATAAAATCCCCTTCCCTCCTGGAACTTCAACAAGCACCCGTTTCCTCAACAAGTCTACAACTTCCGATTCCAATGCCTGTTGGCGAACAGAGTCAGCTAAGGCAGTTTGAAGAAAGGAATCCCCTGGGATCCTATCGAAGTCCAGCTTCAACCCAGATGATATCAGGCCGAGGATCTAGCGTCTAGATGTAATTTCGAACCGTTTACTGAAAAAATATGATAATCTACCCCCTACTGGTGGGACAAAACTAGCAGTACTGGGGTTTCGGCTTAGAGGTGGAGGGACCCCCATAGAAGGCACCTTTCTGTTTCTTTCCTGCCAGTTCCCATCTGGAGTCCGACTTCTGACGAGAAAACTGCCGTTATCTGAAAGCTCATCTATAATTGGGAAGAGAAGGTTTAGGGAGCCCCTTTTTAATATCTCCTGCTTTAGCCAAGATGTTGTCAAGGACAGGGCAGAAGAGGTACTCACCCCTGACAAGGGAGGGCGTAGAGTTTGTTTTTAGCATGCGCATCCCCCTTCCACTCCTTCAACCATAAGGACCGCATTAGACAAACCTTCAGGTCTGGCTGCTTAACGGAGTGAATCTGCAGACGCATCAGCTACAGTTGTGGCCAAAAGTATTGACACCCCTGCAATTCTGTCAGATAATACTCAGTTTCTTCCTGAAAATGATTGCAATCACAAATTCTTTGGTATTATTATCTTCATTTAATTTGTCTTCAATGAAAAAACACAAAAGAGAATGAAGCAAAAAGCAAAACATTGATCATTTCATTCTTCTTTAGCAAACTGCTCCAGGTCCCTGATATTTGAAAGGTGCCTTCTCCAAACTGCCATTTTTAGATCTCTCCACAGGTGTTTTATGGGATTCAGGTCTGGACTCATTGCTGACCACCTTAGAAGTCTCCAGTGCTTTCTCTCAAACCATTTTCTAGTGCTTTTTGAAGTGTGTTTTGGGTCATTGTCCTGCTGGAAGTCCCATGACCTCTGAGGGAGACCCAGCTTTCTCACACTGGACCCTACATTATGCTGCAAAATTTGTTGGTAGTCTTCAGACTTCATAATGCCATGCACACGGTCAAGCAGTCCAGTGCCAGAGGCAGCAAAGCAACCCCAAAACATCAGGGAACCTCCGCCATGTTTGACTGTAGGGACCGTGTTCTTTTCTTTGAATGCCTCTTTTTTTCTCCTGTAAACGCTATGTTGATGCCTTTGCCCAAAAAGCTCTACTTTTGTCTCATCTGACCAGAGAACATTGTTCCAAAACGTTGTAGGCGTTCTCAGGTAAGTTTTGGCAAACTCCAGCCTGGCTTTTTTATGTCTCGGGGTAACAAGTGGGGTCTTCCTGGGTATCCTACCATACAGTCCCTTTTCATTCAGAAGCCGACAGATAGTACGGGTTGACACTGTTGTACCCACGGACTGCAGGGCAGCTTGAACTTGTTTGGATGTTAGTCGAGGTTCTTTATCCACTATCCGCACAATCTTGCGTTGAAATCTCTCGTCAATTTTTCTTTTCCGTCCACATCTAGGGAGGTTAGCCACAGTGCCATGGGCTTTAAACGTCTTGATGACACTGCGCACGGTAGACACAGGAACATTCAGGTCTTTGTAGATGGACTTGTAGCCTTCAGATTGCTCATGTTTCCTCACAATTTGGTTTCTCAAGTCCTCAGACAGTTCTTTGGTCTTCTTTCTTTTCTACATGCTCAATGTGGTACACACAAGGACACAGGACAGAGGTTGACTCAACTTTAATCCATGTCAACTGGCTGCAAGTGTGATTTAATTATTGCCAACACCTGTTAGGTGCCACAGGTAAGTTACAGGTGCTGTTAATTACACAAATTAGAGAAGCATCACATGATTTTTCTAACAGTGCCAATACTTTTGTTCACCCCCTTTTTTTATGTTTGGTGTGGAATTAGATCCAATTTGGCTTTAGGACAATTCTTTTTTTCATTGAAGACAAATTAAATGAAGATAATAATACCAAAGAATTTGTGATTGGAATCATTTTCAGAAAGAAACTGAGTATTATCTGACAGAATTGCAGGGGTGTCAATACTTTTGGCCACAACTGTATATATGCGGAGCCATTCCGTAATTCAGGGATGTAGGCCAGCAATCTATCCCCTGGCACTCCTGACCTAATCTGTTCTTCCAACTGGTCAATCCAAACTAACTGAGAACGGGCTACACAAGTACAGGCGATAGCTGGCTTAAAGGCACCAATCGAAGAGTCCCAGTTCTTTTTTAACAGAGTTTCTGCCTTACAGACTGATGGATCGCTAAGCAGACCCCTGTCCACCAGTGGTAAAACATTGGTTTTGGAAGATGTAGCCATGGCCACGTCTACTTTCGGAATTTTAGTCCATTCCAGTAATTGAGCGTCGTCGAAAGGATATTTCCTCTTGGAATAGGAGGGCAAGAATCCCCTAGACTCTTGCTTCTCCCATATTTTCTTAACCAGATTTTTGACGTCATCAATTACTGGGAAGAAGCGATGCTTTCTCTGGGAAAAGCCTGCAAACATCACTGCCTGAGCTGTTTTAGCTTCCCTACCGTCGGTGATACCCATGGTGGAACAAACAAATTTTACTAAAGCATCAACCTCCTGGATGGGAAGACAGGAGCCTCCTTCATCATCGGACAAAGAATCTGAATGGGAAGTGTGCACCAATTCCTCTTCCTGGGATGCACTGTCAGACTCACATCCAGAATGATGTACAACCTGTACTTGAGTGGTCATACTAGGCTGTTGAAGGTGGCCAAGGGAGTGGCGAATCTCATCCCTTATAAAGGATTTTGAGGTCGGCAGTACGAACTGCAGCTTCCTCATCCAGGGTCTGGGTGATGCACGCCTGACACAGACGCTTACTATAGTTGTCTGGCAGGGGCTGTACACACAACGCACATTCCTTATGCTTTGATTTTGCCAATTTCTTTTCACCCTGGCCCAGGGCCGGTTTTAGACCAAGTGGGGCCCTGGGCGAGATTGAGAGTGGGGCCCCAACTGTTTGTGGCGCCCGGGGCGGTCAAAAAATTTGCCGCCCCTTTGGTCGTATTATAGTAGTTATATTCTTGTATATAGGAGCAGTATTATAGTAGATATATTCTTGTACATAGGAGCAGTATTATAGTAGTTATATTCTTGTACATAGGGTCAGTCGAGTATAGTAGTTATATTCTTGTATACAGGAGTCCTATATACAAGAATATAACTACTATACTAAAACACAAAGAGAAGGGGCGCAATTGGGGGGTAAGTATTGGCCAAATGGCCACTCACCTATTGGGGTTGTCACTGTGCACCTCTGCACAACCCCAGTGTATGGCAACAAGCCGGACTCAAAGAGGACCCGGGGCAGGAGCAATTTTCGCCGACAGAGGTGTCTTCCCTTCCGTCTTCCGCCCAGGTAGAGGTCACGTGTTGCGATCACGTGACTCGGGATCTCCTTAAAGGAAAAAGACAAAGAAAGCGTGTATATATGGACTGGGATCATAACCAAATTTCAGATTAAATATCAAATTTTATCAGTGCAATACTATGTACAGTGCCCTATAATATAGAATATAGCACCCCCATATACAATACACAGCTCTCCCATATGCTATATATAGCACCCACTTACTATATACAGCACCCACACATACTATACACAGCAACCCCATATACTATATACAGCAACCCCATATACTATACAGCACCCCCTTTATACATGACAGCATCCCCCATATACTATATACAGCCCCCATACATGACAGCACCCCCTATTAACTATATACAGCACACCATACACCATATACAGCACCCCCATGTACATGACAGCACCCCCATATACTATATTACAGCACCCCCACCATACTTGACAGCACACCCATATAATTTATACAGCCTGAGCCCCCATATACATGACAGCACCTGGCCCATATACAACATACAGCAGCATCCCCCATATACATGACAGCTGAGCACCCATGTACAACATACAGCACCCCATAAACAATATACAGAACTAATATATATAAAATACAGCCCCCCATATACTATTTACAGCACGTCAGCACCCTCAATATACTATAGGCCAGCAGCATGCCCCACATACATGACACACAGAGCATCCCCATATGATATGACATACATGACACACACACATACATACACACACACAGCATCCTATACAGGCAGAACTTATCTACATGATGGTCAGCAGCACCCTCAATATAGTATATACAGGCCAGCAGCATGCCCCACATACATGACACACACATACACACACATACGCACAGCATCCTATAATATACAGGCAGCCCCAGTGGTGGTATACAGGCAGCCCCAGTGGTGGTGTCTACAGGCAGCCCCAGTGGTGGTGTATACAGGCAGCCCCAGTGGTGGTGTATACAGGCAGCCCCAGTGGTGGTGTATACAGGCAGCCCCAGTGGTGGTTTATACAGGCAGCCCCAGTGGTGGTGTATACAGGCAGCCCCAGTGGTGGTGTATACAGGCAGCCCCAGTGGTGGTGTATACAGGGCCCCAGTGGTGGTGTATACAGGGCCCCAGTGGTGGTGTATACAGGGCCCCAGTGGTGGTGTATACAGCATAGGCAGCCCCAGTGGTGGTGTATACAGGCAGCCCCAGTGGTGGTGTATACAGGGCCCCAGTAGTGGTGTATACAGGGCCCCAGTGGTGGTGTATACAGGGCCCCAGTGGTGGTGTATACAGGGCCCCAGTGGTGGTGTATACAGCACAGGCAGCCCCAGTGGTGGTGTATACAGGGCCCCAGTGGTGGTGTATACAGGCAGCCCCAGTGGTGGTGTATACAGGCAGCCCCAAGGGTGGTGTATACAGGTTTGGAAGCCCTCTGCTCCTTCCTTTTTCCAGCAGAGTCGACATCTCTAGTGGCCCTCCTGCTGCTGCCACTACTGAGGCTGCCACCGGGGTGCTCCTCTGTCTCCTTAGGGGAAGACATGCTGCACATACCTGTATGGAGCCGCCGCCATTTCAAAGCCTCCCATGCTTGGATCCTCCACGTTACCCTGGAAGTCGTCCACATCACTTCCGGTCACAAGCATGCGTCATCAGGCCGGCGCAATCGCACTCCCGTAAGTCGGTCAGCATGATATGCAGGATGGCCAAATACATCTGTGCCGCAGCCCGGCCTGCGCCTCCGGTCACTGAAGAGAGCCTCCTGGCGCACCCTCATGACCGATTGAGGTGCTACCCGAACCATGGGTCGTGGTAATCCATCAGCGGAGGAGGGTAGATTGGGAGGGGGGTAGCTCCCCTGACGCTGCCACTGCCGACCTGGATTCTGCCGTCACCAAAGCACCGCACAGAAGCATCAGGCCGCAGGTAATCCTTTTCATCTGTGGGTTCCCCATAAGAACAGGAAACCAACTGAGGAGGTGAGGGGAACCAACCCTTTTTACCTGTAGGTTTCCTGTCCTTGTGCGTGGATGTCCTCTGTCAGTGGGTGCGGTCATGGCGACAGAAAATTTTTTATAGAATTCTCCTGGAATTATTGAAGATTCTACCTTTGGAACAGCGTAACCAGTGGCCAGAGAAGGTGCCCTGACCTAGTGGACCTCTACAATCACGTCCCCATCAATTCCACCAGATATTCAACTGCCCACTTGATGAGAGTAGGGGATATGTCACATTATCTTCCAGTCAACAGAACAACATTTCTCTCCTTGTCCAGATTACACACTACTGTGTCTTCCCAAGAGCTTATGGTTTAATATTCCTCCCTTGTGAGATTTTAGATAAATGGCAGCTATTAAATACAATGCCTTGTGGAAGTATTTAGCCCCCCTTGAACTTTTCAACCTTTTGCCACATTTCAGGCTTCAAAAATAAAGATATAAATTCTAATTTTTTTGTGAAGAATCAACAAATGGGACACAATCGTGAAGTAGAACGAAATTTATTGGATATTTTAAATATTTTTAAGAAATAAAAAACTGAAAAGTGGGGCGTGCAATATTATTCGGCCCCCCTAAGTTAATACTTTGTAGCGCCACCTTTTGCTGCGATTACAGCTGCAAGTCGCTGGGGGTACGTCTCTTCTTGCCCATTCTTCCTTGCAAAACAGCTCGAGCTCAGTGAGGTTGTATGGGGAGCTTTTGTGAACAGCAGTTTTCAACTCTTTCTACAGATTCTTGATTGGATTCAGGTCTGGACTTTGACTTGGCCATTCTAACACCTGGATTCGTTTATTTTTTAACCATTCCATTGTAGATTTTACTTTATGTTTGGGATTATTGTCTTGTTGGAAGATAAATCTCTGTCCCAGTCTCAGGTCTTTTGCATACTCCAGCAGGTTTTCTTTCAGAATGGTCCTGTATTTGGCTACATCCATCTTCCCATCAATTTTAACCATCTTCCCTGTCCCTGCTGAAAAAAAAGCAGTCCCAAACCATGATGCTGCCACCACCATGTTTGACAGTGGGAATGGTATTTTGAGGGTGATGAGCTGTGTTGCTTTTATGCCAAACATATCGTTTTTCATTGTGGCCAAAAAGTTCGATTTTAGTTTCATCTGACCAAAACACCTTATTCCACATGTTTGGTGTGTCTCCCAGGTGGCTTGTGGCAAATTTCAAATGATACTTTCTATGGATATCTTTGAGAAATGGCTTTCTTCTTGCCACTCTTCCATAAAGACCAGATTTGTGCAGTGTACGACTGATTGTTGTCCTATGGACAGACTCTCCCACCTCAGCTGTAGATCTCTGCAGTTCAACCAGAGTGATCATGAGCCTTTTGGCTGCATCTCTGACCAGACTTCTCCTTCTTCAAGATGACAGTTTAGAGGGACGGCCAGGTCTTGGTAGTTTTGCAGTGGTCTGATACTCCTTCCATTTCAATATGATTGCTTGCACAGTGTTCCTTGAGATGTTTAAAACTTGGGAAATCTTTTTGTATCCAAATCCGGCTTTAAACTTTGCCACAACAGTATCTCGGACCTGCCTGGTGTGTTCCTTGGTCTTCATGATGCTCTCTGCACTTGAAACAGAACCCTGATGGCCACTTTACACACACCAACTTATATGTCCAACTTCTGAACAACTTACTGGTTGCAGTGAGATCATGGACACATTGTTCCATTTGTACACAGCCACAAAATGGAGCAATGTGTCCATGATTTCACTGCAACCAGTAAGTTGTTCAGAAATTGGACAGATAAGTTGGTGTGTGTAAAGTGACCCTGAGACTGTCACAGAGCAGGGGCCTTTATACAGAGACTTGATTACACACAGGTGGATTCTTTTTATCATTACCAGTCATTTAGGACAACATTGGATCATTCAGAGATCCTCACTGAACTTCTGGAGTGAGTTTGCTGCACTGAAAGAAAAGGGGGCCGAATAATATTGCACGTCCCACTTTTCAGCTTTTTATTTGTTAAAAAAGTTTAAAATATCAAATATATTTCGTTCCACTTCATGATTGTGTCCCACTTGTTGATTATGTTTGAAGCCTGAAATGTGGCAAAAGATTGAAAAGTTCAAGGGGGCCGAATACTTTCACAAGACACAGTAATTTACAACCCTGTCATAAAAAGAAGCTATGACATTCCCAGCCTGAATAAGAGGCATATAGGTGGATTTTACTTCTCCCATGGAAATTCTACCCAGTTGTGTTTCCAAATCCTTGGCAAATGCAGATTGGCTGCCACTATTACTAGTATCTTGTATGCCAAAATCCACACCACCATTCTCACTATTAGCATTATCAATAATCTCCTGATTACTGTAGTTAAATTTACTGATAGTAATACACACACCATGAAAGTATTACAAATCATGGCAAATTTGCATATTTGACATCAATTAGCACCACAATTGTGAAATCCCATGTGATTAAGCCAGGTGGGTTTCAAATTTATTGTACCAAAAAAGCTGGGAGATAATATATTCTCCAATGATGATGCGTTTTTAGCAACAATATTGCATCCTCTATTTAATAAAGTAGCAATAGCGAACTCCTCCTTTCAAATGGAAAAGGTTTATCTGATATTTTTTTTTTATAGTAACATAGTATTTAAGGTTGAAGGAAGACTTTAAGTCCATCTAGTTCAACCCATAGCCTAACATGTTGATCCAGAGGAAGGCAAAAAAAAACCATGTGGCAACAAAAGCTTCACATTGGGGAAAAAATTCCTTCCTGACTCCACATATGGCAATCAGACTAATTCCCTGGATCAACGCCCTATCAAAGAATCTAGTATACATAACCAGTAATATTATATTTTTCAAGAAAGGCATCCAGGCCCTTCCTAAATATTAGTAGTGAGTCACTCATTACAATATCATGTGGCAGAGAGTTCCACAGTCTCACTGTTCTTACAGTAAAGAATCCATGTCTGTGATTATGATTAAACCTTCTTTCCAAACTAAATAACCCCAAGTTTAATAACCTGTCTTAGTATTGCAGACTCCCCAGTCCTCTAATAACCTTGGTCGCTCTTCTCTGCACCCGCTCTAGTTCAGCTATGTCTTTCTTATACACCAGAGACCAGAATTGTACACAGTATTCTAAGTGTGGTCGCACTAGTGACCTGAATAGAGGTAAAATTATGTTCTCCTCATGAGCATCTTTGCAGCAGCTGCCTGACACTGGGCACTAAATGTGAGTTTATCAACTACCCATACACCCAGGTCTTTTTCAGTGGTAGTTTTGCCCAGTGTTTTATAATTAAGAACGTAATTATACATTTTATTTTCTCTGCCCAAGTGCAGAAAATAAATTAAAGCTCATTTGCCATTTATCAGCCCAAGCTTCTAGTTTACATAAATCCTCCTGTAATATAAAATTGTCCTCCTCTGTATTGATAACCCTGCAGAGTTTAGTGTCATCTGCAAATATTGAGATTCTACTCTGTATGCCCCCTACAAGGTCATTAATAAATATGTTAAAAAGAAGCGGGCCCAACACTGACCCCTGTGATACCCCATTATTAACTGTGATCCATTCTGTGTGTGTTCCATTAATAACCACCCTTTGTTTCCTATCACTAATCCAGTTCTTAACCCACTTACAAATATTTTCCCCTATCCCCATTGCTCTCATTTTATGTATCAACCTTTGTGTGGCACCGTATCAAAAGGTTGGAATTAAATAGGGAGCTATATTGTATGAATTATATTGTTGTACAGAATCTGGTTATCCTCATTTTACATGCCCTCCCCAAAACACATAAAGGGGTTTTATCCTTGCCTATGAGACCAATTTTCTCTAGCATGAGATCGATGAGTGTACATCTTGGGGGAGTGGCTGGGTTCTTTATTGCAGCCAATTGTACAGCGTACCCTGGGTTACATCAAAGAATCCATTGGTATTCTAAAATCAATTTTCCAACAATATATGGGAGGATGGTTTTTGGATAAACTGTGATGTAGAATCACTGTACACATTCATTCCTTTAGATGTGGCTATAAAATCCCTTTGTTACCATCTTAAAAAATACATTGCCTACAAAAGTGATTTACAAAGCTACATTATCCACAGTCCAATTTCTAATGGAACAGAACATCTTTTTAATCACAACTATTATCTCCAGCACCATGACGATTCCATGGGCGCTAAATATTCACACTTGGTTGCAAACCTAGTCATGGCCCTTTGGAGAAGAAAAATACATATTTTGTTCTGACAACCCTTTCTCTGAATTCATCCACTGGTACAATAAATTTATAGATGACCAATTATGTATCTGCTATTGATGATTTTGTAAATTACCTATCTGAATGGTAATGACTTAAATTTTGAGTTCACATGCTCTTACAATCGCAGTATAAAATTTACCAGTATCCCAAATGAAATTATTTAATCTTAAATGTGTCATAAACCATCAGAGTGTAAGAGTAATGCTATTTTACATGCAACAAGTGGTCATCCTTTGCATACAATAAAAGCTTTGCCAGTGGGTGAATTCACTAAGGTTGTCAGTAATACTAACCTGTGCATCCTGGAATCTAATCAAATGGACCAGATATTAATTAGCAGAAGATATCCTAGATGGATTTTGATTTATGCAAGGAACATACAGTTGTGGTCAAAAGTATTGACACCCCTGCAATTCTGTCAGATAATACTCAGTTTCTTCCTGAAAATGATTGCAATCACAAATTCTTTGGTATTATTATCTTCATTTAATTTGTCTTCAATGGAAAAACACAAAAGAGAATTGTCCAAAAGCCAAATTGGATATAATTCCACACCAAACATAAAAAAGGGGTGGACAAAAGTATTGGAACTGTTAGAAAAATCATGTGATGCTTCTCTAATTTGAGTAATTAACAGCACCTGTAACTTACCTGTGGCACCTAACGTGTTGGCAATAACTAAATCACACTTGCAGCCAGTTGACATGGATTAAAGTTCACTCAACCTCTGTCCTGTGTCCTTGTGTGTACCACATTGAGCATGGAGAAAAGAAAGCAGACCAAAGAACTGTCTGAGGACTTGAGAAACCAAATTGTGAGGAAGCATGAGAAATCTCAAGGCTACAAGTCCATCTCCAAAGACCTGATTGTTCCTGTGTCTACCGTGCGCAGTGTCATCAAGAAGTTTAACGCTCATGGCACTGTGGCTAACCTCCCTAAATGTGGACGGAAAAGAAAAATTGACGAGAGATTTCAACGCAAGATTGTGCGGATGGTGGATAAAGAACCTCGACTAACATCCAAACAAGTTCAAGCTGCCCTGCAGTCCGAGGGTACAACAGTGTCAACCCCTACTATCCATCGGCGTCTGAATGAAAAGGGACTGTATGGTAGGATTCCCAGGAAGACCCCACTTCTTACCCCGAGACATAAAAAAGTCAGGCTGGAGTTTGCCAAAACTTACCTGAGAAAGCCTAAAATGTTTTGGAAGAATGTTCTCTGGTCAGATAAGACAAAAGTAGAGCTTTTTGGGCAAAGGCATCAACATAGAGTTTACAGGAGAAAAAAAGAGGCATTCAAAGAAAAGAACATAGTCCCTACAGTCAAACATGGCGGAGGTTCCCTGATGTTTTGGGGTTGCTTTGCTGCCTCTGGCACTGGACTGCTTGACCGTGTGCATGGCATTATGAAGTCTGAAGACTACCAAGAAATTTTGCAGCATAATGTAGGGCCTAGTGTGAGAAAGTTGGTTCTCCCTCAGAGGTCATGGGTCTTCCAGCAGGACAATGACCCAAAACACACTTCAAAAAACACTAGAAAATGGTTTGAGAGAAAGCACTGGAGACTTTTAAGGTGGCCAGCAATGAGTCCAGACCTGAATCCCATAAAACACCTGTGGAGAGATCTAAAAATGGCAGTTTGGAGAAGGCACCCTTCAAATATCAGGGACCTGGAGCAGTTTGCCAAAGAAGAATGGTCTAAAATTCCAGCAGAGCATTGTAAGAAACTCATTGATGGTTACCGGAAGCGGTTGTTCGCAGTTATTTTGGCTAAAAGTTGTGCAACCAAGTATTAGGCTGACGGTGCCAATACTTTTGTTTGGCCCATTTTTGGAGTTTTGTGTGAAATGATCAATGTTTTGCTTTTTGCTTCATTCTCTTTTGTGTTTTTTCATTGAAGACAAATTAAATGAAGATAATAATACGAAAGAATTTGTGATTGCAATCATTTTCAGGAAGAAACACTTCATAAAATCGCCTGCCGAAGGGCTACATACAATCGCCTCCCGAAGAGCTACATACATTCGCCTCCCAAAGGGCTACATACATTCGCTTCCCAAAGGGCTACATACATTCACCTCCCAAAGGGCTACATACATTCGTCTCCCAAAGGGCTACATACATTCCGGTTCATCAGGACCTTTAACTGACTACACTGAGTCAGTCCCAAAGGAGGTCTATGCCCGCCTGGCACACTTCATACATCTGCCCCTATAGGGCTACATTCATTCACTTGCTGGGTCTCTTTTTAAAAAGCCATACAATACCTATATGGTTCAACAGGTCCTTCCCTAAGTAGTCGGACCTAATGGTGGCTACGCTCGCCTGGCATGATTTACACACAGCTCACTCCGTCACACGGAAACTGCTGTCTTACCGGGCACGGATCCGGGTCTCGCTACCTGGGTCACGGGTCCACCAAGCGTCCCCCAAGGGCTCCTTTCCCGGATGTATTTCACCCCACGCCCGGACCAGTATCCACCGGGTTTAGCCACGGCTTCCCCACTCCAAGAGCTATCATGACCTCGGTCCTAGGCACCGGTATGGAGCTAGCATGCTCCTATCATGTTCACACACAGAGCCCTGGACTGCTCTGCACTCTGGCTGGTGGTGATCTCAGAATGATCTCTCAGCAGGATCTCAGCTTCAACTCTCAATCACTCAGCTGGCAGGCCCTATATCGTGCCTGCCACTCCCACACTGACTCATCCAGCTGGGCTGCTATTACTCAGGACACACCCACCTGGACTGTCAGCAATCAGCACCCATTACATTCCTCAGGGCCTCATCGATCTCATGAGCCATTCACAGCCACTCACTAGTCTCATGACTGTTTTAGCTTTACAGCACACACTATCACTTTTAATTCCTTGTGTTCCGGATAGGTTCACACAGCGTCATCCACTATAAAACCGGCCATTATGAACAGGATCATACCCTGATCCTGCATGTGATGCGCCTCGGCCATGGGGACCATGCCGGCGGTGCCTCACATATCCCCCTCCTTGTTTACACCCGTGGGTAGGGGTTAAACACACTGCCTGACAAGTCGGGCGACGGCGTCACTTCCGGCTTGTACACCAAGGACACCGGTAGATCGTGTCCTACCTCCCCCCTACTTGTTCAGACCAGTGGGGGATGAACACACTGCTATAGGAGTAGAGCCATCATACAACACCTTGTGGCACCGCTCCTGGTTTGTATACCTGTGACTCCTGTCCAACCTCCCCCCTCCTAGCTTAAACCAGCCAGGGTGAACACAGTGGCAATACACAGTTCATAGAGTCTTTTAGGAAAATCCGTATGTGGCGCTGACTTGGCAACTTCGTGACACCTAGGCCACCGGAACCTTGATCACGCCGACTTTGTCTTCGGGACCCCTAGGGCCTCCCGGTACTTTGAGTGCGACGGCTTCGTGACCTCGCCGGGTCACCGGCAAGATGCTGGGGTGCGTCGTGCGGTCGCCTTTAGCAACCAAGTCCATTTAAAGTGAATCAACATAATAGTCTAAAAGCGTTCATATAAGGTGCTCCGGCACCACAGCCCTCGGCTGTACCACCCCCTCGGCTGTCATTGCCCTTAGCAACCGGGGTGCGTTCCTCACCGGGCAACCTTGCCCGCATTCTCCACCATATGTGAGGGAGCACCCGGGGAACCTGCTTGCATAACGACAAGAACACGTGTTTATAAATTTAACCAATGTCTACCCGTTTATTTTTCACATATAATAACATAACCCGGGTAGCATGTTTGACACATATCACATTGATTATAAACACCATACATAAATACACCATACATTTACATATAACATTACATAACACTTATATTGCACATAACTATTATAGTTACCCGTGACCTGTAACCACCTCTCTGTCCCCATTGGAGCTCTAAAGGGGATGTCACACGCGTCGATATCGCTGTCAATGTCGCTCGTACGTCACGGATTTTCAGTCGCTCAAGCGACGTAAAAGTGACACAGGAGCGACATTGAAGCGTGTGACCAAGCGATGCAACCAGCGATATGTCGCTGATCGCCGATCGCAGGTTTCACTGCCAGATGTAAAACCTGTCGCTCATCGCTCAGTAGACCTTGTGCATCGCTGCGTGTGACACTAAACTCAGCGACGTATTTTCTATTTTGACAACGTACGAGCGACTAAATAAAATCGCTCACAAGATGGCTACATCACCGCATCGCTGGGTCATATTGACGCGTGTGACATCTTACCTGCGATAATTCCACATCGCTCAGGCGATTAATAATTTGTGACGCATGAGCGATATCGCGGGCGACATTGACACGTGTGACAGGCCCTTAACAACCGCTCCCGTGGTGGCTACGGCTTCCGGCCTATCTACATTTCACATACATTTAACAATACATCAGTTACCATATCAATGGGCCCTATGGGTCCCAATGGCGGAACCAGCCCCCTGACTTTATTTCCCCAGCTCCATACTACCCCGGAATCAGGACTCCAGCCTGACCGGGTTCTTACATACAGTATGTGATCCATCCTATAAGCCACCATGGACCACACACGTCCTTTCACACGCTCACAGCCCATCATATAGACATCCATGGACTGTGGCACATCTGGGTTCAGAACAGGGATTGGCACACCATAGTACCCGGGACAACCATCCGTTACCCTACTATAGGAGCCCTAGTAACCCCTGCATCTGACCTCTAGTACATGCATATATTCCGGTTCATCAGGTCCTTTAACTAACTATTTTGAGTCAGAACCAAGTGCGGTCTATGCCCTCCTGGCACACTTCATAAAATCGCCTCCCGAAGGGCTACATACATTCGCCTCCCGAAGGGCTACATACATTCGCCTCCCAAAGGGCTACATACATTCGCCTCCCAAAGGGCTACATACATTCGCCTCCCAAAGGGCTACATACATTCCGGTTCATCAGGACCTTTAACTGACTACATTGAGTCGGTCCCAAGGGCGGTCTATACCCGCCTGGCACACTTCATACATCTGCCCCTATAGGGCTACATTCACTCGCTGGGTCTTTTTAAAAAGCCATACAATACTTATATGGTTCAACAAGTCCTTCCCTGACTAAGTAGTCGGACCTAATGGCGGCTACGCTCGCCTGGCATGATTTACACACATCTCACTCTGTCACACGGGAACTGCTGTCTTACCTCACTTAACACACTGAGACCGAATGGTCTAAACGTGGACTACAAAATACATAGTTTAGTATAATATGTGAACCTTTAATATATTCGATTCGAATCAACTACTGTTATAGATTGATGAACATCAGTTGAAGTATGATCTTATGATTTTTTAAGGAAAATTCTTTTAAAAATTTGAGAGTTTTTGACTTAAAAATATTTCTTTTAATTTGCAGAGTTGTACAGAGGATTCCACAAGCTGCAACTTGACTGTATACATGTTGTTCCAATTGCAATTGTCTCTGTTGTGATATCCGATGTCCTTTCTTTGGAACATGCCCCTGTCTACTGAGTAAGGCTGGGGTCACACACACAGATATTTGTGCAGATATTGTTCACAGATCTCTGGTTGCAGTGAAATCATGGACATATGGTTCCATTTTGTGGCTGTGTACAAATGGAGCAATCTGTCCATGATTTCACTGCAACCAGAGATCTGTGAACAATATCTGCCCAGATATCTGTGTGTGTGACCCCAGCCTAATTTAATAAAGTATATTTCTATGATCAAGTCCATTGGTTAGTAATTTTTTTAATGGAAGTATTGTTTGGTCACCTAAACAGAAGGACACATTATTGTGTTCATTTGTATGTATTTAACATACTTAACTGTAAAAAGCCCACCAGGGCGGTGACCTAATATATGGATCAGAAAGGATTTTCCTATATTGGACTTTGATCTTTTCCCAGTTATAATTGCCCAATGTGTACACTTATACAATGCTGTGAAAGTGATTTGGGTAATTCCAGGAACGATAGACTTTGTATAAATAACTTTATGTTCCCTGTACCATTACGTAATTACAGGTATGGAGCGCTCATATTCTCCATATAAATGTTGAAGACACAAGCAATAGAACTAGTGCATTTACTATTGCAGAATCGCTAAAGCACCAAGATGGCGCCCGAGATTCACGGAGGAGAGAGCGCAGGCGCGGGAACGGAATTAGGGGTAGAGACTTCACATAGACCACTGCGCAACTGCAGTGGGTGTACTCGCAAGTCCCGGCATGCTTTGCGCATGCGCGGGAACTAGGAGAGGGGCACGCGATTTCACACTGAGCATGCGCAATGGGATGATGTGGATGCCGAGATCACGATGGCGGAAGAGGCAGTATACAGTTGCAGCGTGGGGTCCTCTAATTATAAGTTAAGTGACATCTGTGTTATAATTGACCAATTAGAGTACAATGTCCGATATTGGTTATAATATGGATGGCGATATCATGTAATATCACTGTATGTACTTTATTTTGCACTGATTATCACGTATTGATTGTAAATGGTAACTGTATATGAAGCTTTTGTATCAGATTGCACTAATTGTATTATTGTAAGCCCCTTGCATGGGAGCTATATATATGTGAGCACTAGATCTGTTTGTCACTGCTTGAGGAAGGCTGTGTGCCGAAACGTCGCAGTCCTAGGACAAATAAACCCACATGGATACACTAAAGGAAGTGCTGCCCTTCATTTTTTCATCCTAGATAGATAGATAGATAGATATAGATATAGATAAAGATAGATAGATATAGATAGAGATAGATATAGATAGATAGATATAGAGATAGATATAGATAGATAGACAGACAGATATAGATAGATAGATAGATAGATAGATAGATAGATAAATAGATAAATAGATAGATAGATATAGATAAAGATAGATATAGATAGATATATAGATATAGATAGATATAGATAGATAGATATAGATAGATATAGAGATAGATAGATAGATCGATAGATAGATATAGAGATAGATAGATAGATAGATAGATAGATAGATAGATAGATAGGTGAGTCGTTGCAGCCGCAGTAAGTCCGGCACGTAGGTCCATTGCGATTTTCTTGGGCCGGCGACAGCCGAGCGCCGTGGCCGAAAATTGAACCAAGGGGCCGGCCATGCATTGTTCGAAACACCGCTATGTATCTCTATGGGAAGTGAGGCGCTATTCTGATGGGTCGCTGTGTGCTGCCGGCGACCAGTCAGAATAGCGCCTCACTTCCCATAGAGATATAATGGACGACTTTTCATCCATTATATCTCTATGGGAAGTGAGGCGCTATTCTGATTGGTCGCTGTGTGCTGCCGGCGACCAGTCAGAATAGCGCCTCACTTCCCATAGAGATATAATGGACGACTTTTCATCCATTATATCTCTATGGGAAGTGAGGCGCTATTCTGATTGGTCGCTGTGTGCTGCCGGCGACCAATCAGAATAGCGCCTCACTTCCCATAGAGATACATAGTGGTGTTTCGAGCGAAGTATAGCCGGGCCCTTGGTTCTATTTTCGGCCACGGGTCTCGGCTTTCGTCGGTCGTCGCCGGAGCGGGAGACTTGCAATGGCTGCTTTGCGGCCATTGCTCGCGCCCCTGCAACGGCTCGTGAGTCGCGTGCGCGAACAAAGCCACGAACAAAGCCACGGAAGTAGCGCCATATGCGACGGAAGTCGCTACTGCAATTATATAATAGATATATATATATATTTTATTACATTCAAATGTATACTGTATTTTTCGGGAGATTGGGGAGAGGTGAGGATACTCACCTGTCTGAAGCTAGGGATCGTTGCATGGCGACCGGGGCCTGACACAGGGCCACCTTCAGCGCATGCGCACATCGCATGTTGAAGGTGGCCTGGGCGTGTTCTACACCCGGCGCACTGCGCATGCCCCGGGATCCGGGCGGCCAGCATCCGCGTCATACACACGGAAGTGCGGGTCGGGAGATTTAAATCAGGACATCGGTCCTGAAAGAATGATGCCGCCCATTGGGGCGTGCTACACAACAAAGGATGCGGTGAAGGGGACATACAGAGGACGCCCGGGGAGCTAGCAATTATAGCCCCCCGGAACATTAACATAGTAATGAGAAAGTATAAAAACCCTTTTGTAAAACACTCAAGGTACAGATTTAAGACGGAAAGGGATAGTTAGAGTAGTAATAGGAAGATGCACGGACAGGTAGTGATAGCCTGGGAGGCTTTAGGTAGGTGATAGGTTCTCTTTAAGAGTCTTTACAGCAAGTCTCTGTAAGTTCCTGGTTAAAAGGGTTTCAAAGTCTTTCAAGTGTAATAAAGTCTATTACACATATATATAACCAAACATTTTCCCTACGGGTGTCTCAGCTTTGGAGACCTGGTACCTCCTTTCCACCCCAAGCGCTTTCTGTTCCTAACGTAACCCCTTCATGACCCAGCCTATTTTGACCCTAAAGACTTTGGCATTTTTGGCATTTCTGACCAGTGTCCCTTTATGAGGTAATAACTCTGGAATGCTTCAACGGATCCTACCGATTCTGACATGTTTTATTGTGACATATTGATCTTCATGTCAGTATTAAATTTAGGTCGATAATTTTTGCGTTTATTTGTGAAAAAATCAAAAATTTGGCAAAAATGTTGAAAATTTCGCATTTTCAAATTTTTAATTTTTATTCTGCTAAACCAGAGAGTTATGTGACACAAAATAGTTAATAAATAACATTTCCCACATGTCTACTTTACATCAGCACAATTTTGGAAAAAAAATTTCTAGAAAAAAAGTGACATGGAGCTACGCCATATTTTTGGTCCAGCCAGGTACAACTAGGCAGCTGGGGGCTGGAATCCTCAGAATGGAGAGGCCCAAGCGTTCTGGGCCCCCCATGCTGCGAATTGCAGGCCGCAGCTGCCCCAGAAAACGTTGCATTCATTTAAGCGCCATTTTCTGGCGCTGTGCCCAGATTCTAGGTGCTGGTAGCAAACTGGGTAATAAAGGGGTTAATGCCTGCTTTTTTATTGGCAGCTGGTACTAAGCCCAAGATTCATAATGTCGGGCCAATGTTAGACCCAGCCACTAGGAATCTCTAGTAAATAGTCAAAAAATACACCACACAGAGAAAAATCTTTTTATTTGAAAAAAAACACAAACAAAATTTGGACTCCATCTTTATTATAAAGGTCCAACATAGTCCACAAGGTTCCACGATGCTCCATCGCCTCCGAAGTAGTCCACAATGAAGGTCCCACGACATTCAAATGCATCCGACATAGTCCAAAACGAAGGTCCCACGACGCTCGATTTCCTCTGCTACCTTGTATTCGCCCAGGGGTCTATGAGAACTCGGTACCTGGGCGTCATTCTGGGGTGCTGTCTCAGTGGCTGGTGCCCAGGTCCGTAGCCCTGGTGATCAACTGAAAATTAGGGAAAAAGGGATAAATGTCTCGTAACACCACCTGTGGTCTCTGGTGATGGCACCACCGCTGCTGTGGGCCTCAGGGGATGATGGACGGGCAGCCGGATGGTATAGCTCCCCATAGGCGGAGCTGAGTCCCTGGGGTTGTGATGAGGTGACAGGGATTTGCACAAGGCTAGGCAGCCGAGCTGCTGCTACAGTCTCTGAGCTGGACAGGGTCAGGGTTGGAGAAACCGACACACACACTGAGGGTTGTTTCTGTACCATTATTGGTGATACTGAAGATACTGTCCAGGGTACACTCTGGTTGGTCGGGAAACACTTCTGGATCTCCACAGTGAGTGGGTATAAAGCCTCCTTGTTGCTTTTCCCTTGTTGAAGCCTCTGACCCGTGTAAACTAGGCCTGGCCTCCTCTGTGTCTCTATCACCTATGCTGTGTAGTGGGAAACCTCTGCGTGGACTACCGCTATTACTTCTCCTGCGGTACCTGGCTCCTTTCTTGGTTGCTGTACAGGTGTACGGGAGACTGGAGTCTCCTCAATGAACCGGTGTTTCTGCTGGGCTAGAGGCGCTCCTGCAGACTCGGACTCCAGTGTCCGGGATGGTTTCTGGGGTGAACCGGTATGGCTCCTCTGCCCCCAGTCTGCTGTTACTTCTTTCCTTCTGCCTTGCCCTCAACCTCACTCTTAGGCCCTCACACTGGCTAGGCTGGTTCTTCTCTGGCTCGGGTCTAGCGTGGCTCCGAGCACACCAGATGGACCTGCAGTTGTAGCTAACTGCTCTCCACAGATCTCCTAGCGACTGCACACTCTGACTAGCTCCACCCCCAGCAACGGTATTTATAGGGGATCTTGCTTAAGGCAGCAAGTGGAGCTCTCCCTACAGGTCTGGGGTGGAAGGTGTTGGGTGGATGTAAGTACCTACTGTGGAAATCCATCCATGCTTAGGTGGTCCTGTGGTTACCTGCAATGGCAAGGCGCCACATCCCCCCTAGTTAACATCAGTACTCCTGGAGAGACATTTTTCAAAAACATATTCAACAATAATATTTACAATAACAGGTATTATGTACAGAGGCTTAAAAAGGAAACATTTACAAAAACCACTGAATAAGGGTGAAATACAAGGTGCAGTCCATACGGCGCTAGTCCATCCGCCGCAGGCTGCGAAAAGTAAGTTTTTGTCACAACCAGTGCTGTGATTATGGTCCATTTTAACTGAAAACAGGGAAGAATCCGGGGAAAATGTTATTAAGAGTCTTTACAGCAAGTCTCTGTAAGCTCCGGGTTAAAGGGGTTTCAAAGTCTTTCAAGTGCAATAAAGTCCATTACACATATACAGTATATAACTAAACATTTTCCCTACTGGTGTTTCAGCTTAGGAGACCTGGTACCTACCCTCCACCCCAAACAGTTTCTGTATTTAACTTAATGTGCATGGGGCTGGGCCCAGTTCCTCCACCCTTCTGTACACTACTATTTACATTTAATGTGCAAAACTGGTTCATATTTACATGTTACCCTTCTTACATTTTATACCCATTATCCATACCTGGACAGGGGTTGACCCTTGTTAATACGACTAGATCTACGTAGTGTTGGCGTCTCAGGTGGTGTATCTGTGTTTTGGGTTGCTCTATGTGTGAAAGGCAAACTGGGTAACTGTCAGTGTGGCCTTAGTCTCACTACAGGGCTAGCAGTTTCACCGATTGCAGGATCCTCTGGTTCTCTTACAACAGGCGATTCTTCTGGAACTCTAGAAGTTTCTACCAGTATTCTTTGTCCTTCTTGAGGTTGATAAAAGTGAATTACTGGTACAATTACTGCTCCCTCACATTGGGGCCAATCCTCTGGAAAGTTTCCGAGTATTGTACGAATCACTTTTTCTTTTGGTTCACTTTGGGATATACAAGGTATCTCTTCTTCTTGTTCTTCTTGTATCAAGTCCAGTTGTTCTGGACAAGTTTTAAGTGGTTTTTGATACTGTAGCAGTGGTTTTACCTCCATCTTTACTGAATAAACAGGTTTTGCTGTTGTCAAAGTTGGAGTCTAACACAGTATAAGGCTCTTTCTCCCACTAGTCATCAAGTTTATGATGTCTTCTTTTTCTTTTAAGTACAAGTTCTCCGGGTGCTAAAGGTTAAACTTGTGTGCACTTTTGTTGTAATCTTTTTCCTGTTTTTTCTCTGATCTTATTCAGGTTATCTTCTACACATGCTTGAATCAATTTGTACTGTTCTTGGCGAGTTGTGTTCCAATCTACATTAGATATTTCTGCATCTCGTTCTACAACTCCCATGTCCAAGTCAACTGGTAATTTTCCAGGGCATGCTCTCATCAGATAAGTTGGTGTGCAATTGGTGGAACTCACTGGTATGTTGTTGTACATGTCCACTAAATCAGGCAATTTGTCAGGCCACTGGTTCCTTTCTTCCAAAGGCAATGTTTTCAACATGTCTATAACTATGTTGTTCATCTTTTCACACATGCTGTTTGTGGATGGTAAGGTGTGGTCCTAATTTTCTTGCACCCATATAGATGACAAAATTCTTGAAAGATTTCAGCTTCAAATGCAGAACCTCTATCAGTCAACACCTGTTTTGGATACCCGTGTGGTCTACAGAAATAGGCTTGAAAGGATTTCACTGCTGTCTCAGCTGTCAAGTCCTTCACTGGAGCAACTACCAGGAATCTTGAGTAGAGATCTACCATTGTCAATGCATAGGTGTCACGCTTCCGGGGGACGGCGCCCTGGAGTGGACCCACTGGGTCGTGGTACCAAACTCCCCTGGGTGAGCTGGTCCTAGTTTAACCAACAACAATACAGGGATTGTCAGGGGCAAGCCCAGGGGGTCTAAATACTACAGCTGCTAGTACCAGGGGGGCGGCTCGTAGGGTTAGCTTATTCTACGGCAGGGACGTCGCTATGCATTAAGAATCGGGGCTGCAGCCCCGATTCTTAGGCATAGGGCCCCGAATCTCGCCGGCGGCAGGGCCGCATCATTACTGAGCCACTATGAGCAGTACACTCTGCTCAGGCGGCAATAAGCTTCTGAAGACAGGGGGCGGCAGCGCTGCGCTGCCCCCTGCAGGCAGATAATATGGTGCCGTGCTCCTGCAGCCCTGTTTGTTGTGAGTCCAGGCCCGGACTGACAACTGGGAGCAGCGGCGGCCGTGCAGCCAAGTTATAAACACGTCAGCCAGAGAGAGCAGCAGGGGCCATGACTACTCTCCTCTGACAGCTGTGTCTGTGAGGGCCCGAGGAGACTGACAGGAGAAGGGGCGGGAGGAGAGGTGAGGGGGTGGGCCCCAATTGCCTCCAGGCCATGCTCCTTCACCTCCTCTGTGGGCCTCGGATTGTTCCACAGCGCGGGAGCCAGCAAGATGAGCTGCTGCTGCAGCTGCTGGTGGTGAGTTGTGTGTGTGTGGCTTATCTGGCTGTGTGTGGCTGACTATGTGTGTGCGTGTGGCTGGGGCTGTGTGTGTCTGTGGCTGACTATGTTTCTTTGTGGCTGGCTGTGTGGCTATGTGGCTGTGTGTGGCTGACTTTGTTCTGCGTGTGGCTGTGACTGTGTGTGCCTGTGGCTGACTTTGTGGCTATGTAGCTTTGTGTCTGTGGCTGACTGTGTGGCTGTGTGGTGGAGGCTGGCTGTGTGTGGCTGACTATGTGTGTGTGGCTGTGGGTGTCTGTGGCTGACTGTGTGGCTATGTGGATGACTGTGTATGTGTGGCTATGGCTGGCTGTGTGTGGCTGGGGCTGTGGTGCTGTGTGTGTCTGTGGCTGACAGTGTGGCTATGTGGCTGACTGTGTCTGTGTGGCTATGTGGCAGTGTGGCTGGCTGTGTGTGGCTGAGGCTGTGTGTAGCTGGGGCTGACTGTGTGGCTGGCTGTGTGTGGCTGACTGTGTGTCTGTATGGCTATTTGTCTGTGTGTGGCTGGGGCTATGTGGTGAACTGTGTGTCTGTGTGTGGCTGGAGCTGTGTGGCTGGGGCTGACTGTGTGGCTTGCTCTGTGTGGTTGGCTATGTGTGGCTGACTGTGTGTCTGTGTTGCTATGTGTCTGTGTGTGGCTGTGGCGGGCTGTGTGGCTATGTAGCTGTGTGTAGCTGGGGCTGTGTGGCTGACTGTGTGTCTGTGTGTCTGGGGCTGTGTGGCTGGCTGACTGTGTGTCTGTGTGTGGCTGGGGCTGTGTGGCTGGGGCTGTGTGTGGCTATCTGGCTGTGTATGGCTGACTATATGTCTGCGTGTGGCTTTGTGTCTGTGCCTGACTGTGGCTGGCTGTGTGTGGCTGACTATGTGTCTGTGTGTGGCTGGGGCTGTGTGTGTCTGTGGCTGACTGTGTGGCTATGTGGCTGTGTGTGGCTGACTATGTATCTGTGTGTGGCTGGAGCTGTGTGGCTGTGGCTGGTGCTGTGTGTGGCTGTGGCCGGCTGTGTGGCTATGTAGCTGTGTGTGGCTGGGGCTGTGTGGATGACTGTGTGTCTGGGGCTTTGTGGCTGTGGCTGGCTGACTGTGTGTCTGGGGCTGTGGCTGGCTGTGTGGCTATCTGGCTGTGGCTGGCTGTGTGTGGCTGACTATGTGTCTGTGTGTGGCTGTGGCTTTGTGGCTGTGGCTGGCTGTGTGTGTCTACGTGTGGCTGGGGCTGTGTGTGTCTGTGGCTGACTATGTGGTGCTGTGGCTGACTGTGTGGCTGACTGTGTCTGTGTGTGGCTGTGGCTGTGTGTGGCTGTGGCTGGGGATGACTGTGTGGCTGGCAGTGTGTGGCTGGGTGTGTGGCTATGTGGCTGTGGCTGGCTGTGTGTGGCTGACTATGTGTGTGTTCCTGGAGCGCTGTGGCTGGGGCTGTGTGTGGCTGGGACTGACTGTGTGGCTGGCTGTGTGTGGCTGACTGTGTGTCTGTGTGGCTATGTGTCTGTGGGTGGCTTTGGCTGGCTGTGTGGCTATGTAGCTGTGTGTGGCTGGGGCTGTGTGGCTATGTGGCTGTGTGGCTGGGGCGGTGGCTGGCTGACTGTGTGTCTGTATGGCTATATGTCTATGTGTGACTGTGGCTGGCTGTGTGTGGCTGACTGTGTGTGTGGCTGGCTGTCTGGCTGTGTGTGTGTGGCTGGCTGTGTGTGTGTCGCTGTGTGGTTGGCTGTTTGGGGCTGTGCTTGTGTGTGGCTGGTTGTCTCTACACAGCACAATACTTTATATACAGGTCCACAGTACATTCTGTGTTAGTGTGTCTGTATATACTGTATGTATATACTATGGTATATGGTGGTACATTACAGTACATGTATAGCAGCGCTATGGTATATGGTGGTACATTACATGTATAGCAGCGCTATGGTATATGGTGGTACATTACATGTATAGCAGCGCTATAGTATATGGCGATACATTACAGCACATGTATAGCAGCACTATGGTATATGGGGGTACATTACAGTACATGTAAAGTAACACTATAGTATATGGCGGTACAGTATAGCACATGTATAGCAGCACTATAGTATATGGCAGTATATTACAGTATATGTACAAGTGCACTATAGTATATGGTGGTATTTTATAGCACATGCATAGTAGCACTATAGCATATGGAGGAACATTATAGTACATGTATAGCAGCGCTATGGTATATGGCGGTACATTACAGTACATGTAAAGCAGTGCTATGGTATATGGTGGTACATTACATTTCATGTATAGCAGCGCTATAGTATATGGCGGTACATTACAGCACATGTATAGCAGCACTATGGTATATGGCGATACATTACAGCACATGTATAGCAGCACTACAATATATGGCAGTATATTACAGTATATGTAGAGGTGCACTATAGTATATGGTGGCATTTTATAGCACATGTATAGCAGCACTATAGTATATGGCGGTACATTACAGTACATGTACAGCAGCACTATGGTATATGGCGATACTCCGCTCCCCCCCCCCCCCGCTCCTCCACAGTAGCGGCCTGTGTCTGGCGCGCGATTTCGGCGACCGACGCAGGAAGTGCTCAGACGATTATATAGTAGATAGGGCTGTATATATAAGATAAAGAGCCAGCAGTCTCTAATGTGTATGCAGCTGCCAGTCTCTAATGTGTATATTGGCGGCAGTCTCTAATGTGTATATTGGCAGCAGTCTTTAATGGGTATACTGGCGGCAGTCTGTAATGCTTACACTGCCGGCAGTCTGTAATGCTTACACTGCCGGCAGTCTGGAATGCTTACACGGCCGGCAGTCTGTAATGCTTACACGGGCGGCAGTCTGCAATGCTTACACGGCCAGCAGTCTGTAATGCTTACACGGCCAGCAGTCTGTAATGCTTACACGGCTGGCAGTCTGTAATGCTGAGGGCCACTTTACACACACCAACTTATCTGTCCAACTTCTGACCAACTTGCTGGTTGCAGTGAAATCATGGACACATTGCTCCATTTTATGACTGTGTACAATGGAACAATGTGTCCATGATTTCACTGCAACCAGTAAGTTGGTCAGAAGTTGGACAGATAAGTTGGTGTGTGTAAAGTGGCCATTACACAGCCGGCAGTCTGTAATGCTTACACTGATGGGAAACTATGTAATATACGCTGGAAGGGAAGCCACCCACACTGCTGTGATGTGGGTTTTATTTAAATTTATTCCAAAAAATGCAGCTCAGTGGCTCCGAGCCCCGGATGTTTTTTGACCTTGGCAACGCCCCTGTTCTACGGTATAGCAAGGTAGGAAACACAGGTACAGAGCCCGAGGCTGGGAGAGCAGGAATGGCTCTACTGGAGAGTACAAGGAAGGCCTGACCAACAGACAGCATGGCAGAAGCAAGCTAACTTAATAATCAGGCAACTCCCATCAGTGGAGGTGGCCTGATATACCAGAGGATGGGTAGCTATTGATCAAGGGGAGTGTCAGGTTGGGCCGGGCCGGCCCCAAGAGTCACAGGGGAAGGGCGCGGCCGTGCCTAGTGCACCGCTCATACTGAGCTCCTTCCTCAGAGAACCTGAGGAAGGAGCTCGGTATGTGGCTCTGAAACACGTCGGTTAATAAACCAAGTCATCACTTTGATCCAGACATCCCGTTGTTTCTGGTGTCTTCTGTATCCATTTGGCAGCAGCGCGGACCTTGAGGTACTTTGTCCAGAAGATTGATTGATAACCGCAGTGACCTGTGGAGGTACGGTCCCAGCAGCAGCTGCATTTTCTGAGCGATTAAGCTGGTTGTGACACAACCTCATCAGGTGAGCAATTCTGATTTTGGACCTTTTATCTTGTCTAAAAAAAGATAAGCCCCTATTGCGCATTCTCAACTTTTCTAGTGCACTGCTCATGACACTCATGAAACCTGACCCCTGCAGCGTGCTGGTGCGTGAGCTGGGCGGTCAGCAGACAGGAAGGGGAACCGGCAACGGCTCCGAGACACAGTACGCCTGAACACAGGATGCCTGGTCGGCAGAGGAGCAGGGGATGCTTACCCAGGAGAGGGGAGCTGGGGAGTGGTGCCAGGGGACCTAACAGTACCCCTTCCCTCATGCCAAAGGCATGCTCAGAACCTCGCCAGAATTCGAGGTGCATCAACATTCTCCCGGGGCTCCCAGGTCCTCTCTTCAGGACTGAAGCCAACCCAGTCAATCAGGAAGAGGGTTTTCCCTCTACTCTTCTTTATGGCAAGGATGTCCCTGACTTCATAGATGTTCTTGGAGCTGAGAGGCCGTGGTACAGTGTCGGAAGATGGATGAAAATGATTAAGCACCTCTGGTTTCAATAATGAGACATGAAAGGAGTTAGGGATGCAAAGCGAGGCAGGAGGTCTCAACTTGTAGGCAACGTTGTTAATGCGTCTCAGGACTTCGAAGGGACCAATGTAATGCGTCCCTAGCTTGTAGGATGGCACCTTCAGCCTGACGTATCTGGAAGAAAGCCACATTTTATCGCCTGGGAGGTAAGACAGTGCATCTAAGCGTCTTTTATCGGCATGTCTCTTCATCCTGCCGGAGGCTTGTGTAAGGGCGTCTCTAGTCTCTCTCCAGATCTTGAAGAAGTCCACGGACAATGCATCAGCCGCCAGGTTGCCGGATGCTGAGGAGATCGGAAGAGCCAAACCAGGATGTTGTCCAAATACCACAACAAAAGGAGAATTAGCAGACGACCCACTGGAGTGATTGTCGTAAGCAAATTCCGCCCAAGTAAGGAGACTGGTCCAGTTATCGTGATGAGCATTGGAGAAGTGCCGAAGGTAGGTGGTGAGGACTTGGTTAATGCGCTCCACCTGCCTGTTGGACTGAGGATGGTAAGCCAAGGAGAAATCCAACGTGATGTCCATATGCTTGCAAAGTGCCCTCCAGAACCGGGAAGTGAACGGAACTCCCCTATCAGACATGATATGACGAGGAAATCCGTAGAGCCGGAAGATGTGTTCGATGAATATCTTGGCCAACTCAGGAGCAGACGGTAGACCGGGCAAAAGAACAAAGTGAGCCATTTTGTAGAAGCCATCCACAACTACCCATATGACCATACAGCCGGAAGAGCAGGGTAGATCCGTAATGAAATCCATAGCTATGTGTTGCCAAGGAGCCGATGGGACCGGGAGAGGCAGTAGATGTCCAGCCGGTAACTCTCTGGACACCTTATTTCTAGCACAGGACGGACATGAAGCAACAAAGTTGTGGTCGTCTTGACGGATAGTAGGCCACCAATAGCAACAAGAGATCAAAGAGAGAGGCTTTTTAACTCCTACGTGATCGGCAATTCTCAACGAGTGTCCCCATGTCAGGACCACCTTTCTCTGATCCTGTGCTACGAAGGTCTTACCCGGCAGAAGTCCAGTTGCACGTAAGGGAGCCACGGTGATTATCTTGGTAGGGTCGATGATATGGAAGGGCTCCTCGTCCACATCCGACTGCTGAAAGGACATCGACAGAGCATCAGCCTTGACGTTGTTACTGCCAGGCCGGAAATGCAGTTTGAAGTTGAAATGGGCAAAGAACAGGGACTAGAGATGAGCGAGTACTAAAATGCTCGGGTGCTGGAAGCTTGGGCCGAGCATCCCAAGATACTTGTGTACTCGGCCCGAACACCGAGCCTATTTTTAGCCAATTAGTGACAGGGTACTCCCACAGACTTCCAGCTATAAAACGAGTGTTTCTGGGAGGGTGGGCTTTTTCAAATCGTTGCAACATAGAACACCTTGCTGTGGCCCCCAGAGGGACCCTAACAATCAATCTGCTCTCTGTGAGGTGCTAGTTCACAGTGTGCACTGAAGGGAGCTATGTATTTCTGTCAGATCAATAATTATTTGCGAGGAGTCCGAGCATCTCGGTGGTACTCGGTGCTCGCCGAGTACTCCGAGTACCGAGATATTCGTGCGAGTACCGAGCAGTGACAAGCATACTCGCTCATCCCTAACAGGGACCACCGGAACTGCCGGGGTTGAGCCTTTGGGCGGACTGGAGATAAGCCAGGTTCTTGTGGTCGATGAAGATAATGAACGGATGAACAGCACCCTCGAGGAGGTGTCACCACTCCTCCAATGCCAATTTGATGGCCAGCAATTCACGATCCCCGATAGAGTAGTTGCGTTCTGATGAGGTAAATGCTTTGGAGAATAACCTGCAGGTGACTAACTGACCCGAAGAGGATTTCTGGGAGAAGACAGCCCCCGCTCCTATGGTGGAGGCGTCTACCTCTACGATGAACTGTCTGTTTACTTATGGGTGGTGCAAGGTAGGAGCCTTGGAGAAGGAGCGCTTTAAGGTGGAAAAAGCTTCTTCGGCCTCCGGGGTCCAGTTGCAGGACTTTGCTCCCTTACAGATGAGAGCCATGATAGGCTTGATCAAGGAAGAGAAATGAGGAATGAATTGCCTGTAATAATTTGCAAAGCTGAGGAACCGCTGGATAGCCTTAGTCCCCACAGGACGGGCCACTTCAGAACAGCGGAGAGCTTCTCAGGGTCCATCCGAAATCAGAGATGATGTATCCGAGAAAGGGCAGAAAGGTCTGCTCAAAGACACATTTCTCCATCTTGGCATACAACTGATTCCTCCTCAGTCGCAGGAGGACTTGCTGCACGTCCCATCTATGAGAGGACAAATCCAGGGAGAAGATAAGGATGTCGTCCAAGTAAACCACCACACACGTGTACATCAGATCACGGAAGACGTCACTGATGAACTCATGAAACACCGCAGGGGCATTACACAACCCGTATGGCATGACCAAATACTCATAATGGCTGTCCCAGGTGTTGAAGGCGGTCTTCCATTCGTCTCCGGCACATATGCGAACCAGGTTGTACGCACCTCGAAGGTCCAATTTCGTAAAGATGCGAGCCCCTTTGAGCCTGTCAAAGAGCTTCAGAATCAGCAGCAGGGGGTTTTTGTTCTTGACGGTTATGGCATTTAAGCCTCTGTAATCTATACAGGGTCAAAGGGTGCCCTCCTTCTTCTTCACAAAGAAAAACCCAGCGTCAGCAGGGAATGTGGATTTTCGAATTAAGACCCTGGCCAAATTGTCCGTGATGTACTCAGACATGGCTTACGACTTGGCTGGAGATAACGGGTAGATTCGTCCCCTGGGTGGTGTAGCACCAGGAACCAGATCAATAGGGCAATCATATGGCCGATGAGGCGGGAGGACCTCTGCCTCCATTTTGTTGAATATATAGTAGGAGGGTTTGGCTCACTGTAGTGGTGGGTGCTCAGAAGAATAAGTTCAGTATTTCTATAATTAATTCTGGCACACCGATTTGAGATAAGAATAAACGCTTGCAGTCTTTTGCTAGTGGTGCTTTTTTATTTTTCCAAGATTAATGTCATGTAACAAGGTTTGTAGAACGTTTTCAGCCCTGTTGGGCTTTCTTCAGTACAGACAAAATCTTGTATTGCATACAAATCAAAACAAAAGAGAAACAATCAGCATGTTTATGCATAACAAATTATATATAGAGAGTACACACTAGTCATATGCTGCTGCATAACAATGTGAAAATATATAGTGTGATATCACAGAAAATTGGGGTTCATTATTGCATTGACTATACAGGATACCCTTCACCATAAATAAACTCCGTCTGTCTATATTGCATCTGTCATAACCGTGTTAAGGAAATCCATTTATACTATGTATGTAAACATTCATTATACATAATCATGATTAAAAGAGAGAAATCACGGAAAAATTAGATCAAGGAGAAAAATTAGATCACTGTGATAAAGGTGACCCGCTAATTTGGCAAGGAGTAGTGAATACTACAATGTAAGTAAAGAGAACTACCTTGTGAAATTAAGCATACGTTTATAGGGAAGATATAAGTCCCTTATGGTAACAGCACCTTAGTATGGAATCCTAGTAATAGGGATTAATTGACAAAATTAATCAAAGGTACATACTTAGTACTAGATAACTAATAGATGATTAGTCAAACTCACGAGTATTGAAAAGGAATCATATACCTGTATGTGTAAACGCTATTTCACGTGGCTCACAAATTCTGCCGTCTATAGGGGACATAGGTGAAGTGCCAATCAATATTTGCTATGTTTAGTTACCTCTGCTACTGCTTATGTATGGTCCATGAAATGCACTTACCAGGGGCTTTAAATAGTGTCACTGTGGAGGTAAGGATGGAATAGAGTAACTCATCGTGTCTATCTAGGGTCCTAGTAGTGGCTATAGGGTGACGTGCGCACTTACATTATCCATGTCTGGACCTTGTGATGGCGGTGAGCGCAATGTGCTCTGACCGCCGCTTGTTATATCGCGACCGGAAGAGCGGTTACTTCCGCCTTCCGGTCTGTGGAACGCAGTGCGGCCGTGAACCGCACGCGTCGCGCATGCGCGGTACGGACTTAATCCCGCGCATGCGCAATGGGTATCGGTGCGCAGAAACGTGTGTGAAGGATACAAGATAGACTCAGGGAAGCTTTCTGCCAGTCTAGGAGATCTAGAATAGGAAAAGAAGAAAGTAATGATGATTAATATCATAATTCATAACATCTGATAATAGCATACTCTTAATAACCGTCCACATTATAAAATTTATGCATTTAGGTATACAGCATATCATTAGACTCCCCATAAGAGATCTAAGTAATAAATACTGACATATTTCATTATCGATATGTCCAAAAACATTATGCAGTTCCACAGGTATGTCCTTGGTTGTTAAAATATCATTAATCATGGGATTTTTGTATAATCCTATCTGTAAGACATATGAGATTACAGTTTAGTTAAGATCATAATCAATAGAAAGCCTCATACTCTCGATTTAACCCATTAGGTTCCAGAGTCTGTAGTTTATGAATCCAGAAGGATTCTCGTTCTTTAAGTCGACATATTCTGTCGCCTCCTCTCCGTAATTGAGGTACATGCTCCAAAATATGATATTTTAACTGAGATATGGCATGACCCTTGGATACGAAATGATAAGGTAATGGCAAAAGGGTGTTTTTGCAGCGAATGGTTGACTTATGCTTGCATATGCGGTCTCGGACATGCTGGGTGGTTTCCCCAACATATCCGAGACCGCAAGGACACTTTATCAAATACACCACGTAAGAGGAGTCACATGTTAGATAGTCATTAATATAGAAAGTTTTTCTGGACCTTGGGTGTGTGAAAGTATTCCCCTTTATAAGGTTAGAGCACTGTAGGCAATTCCTACAAGGAAAGTTACCCTGACGGGGGGTGGCAAGAAAGGCTTGTCTGGTTTGTCTGGTATTGGAGCCTATATCTGCTCGTACTAACTTATCCTTGAGGTTGGGAGCCCTTTTATTGCAGTATAGTGGTGGGTTTTGAAATTCCTCTATTTTTGGGTAAGAATTGCCTAATGACTATCTTTTGCCATTACCTTATCATTTCGTATCCAAGGGTCATGCCATATCTCAGTTAAAATATCATATTTTGGAGCATGTACCTCAATTACGGAGAGGAGGCGACAGAATACGTCGACTTAAAGAACGAGAATCCTTCTGGATTCATAAACTACAGACTCTGGAACCTAATGGGTTAAATCGAGAGTATGAGGCTTTCTATTGATTATGATCTTAACTAAACTGTAATCTCATATGTCTTACAGATAGGATTATACAAAAATCCCATGATTAATGATATTTTAACAACCAAGGACATACCTGTGGAACTGCATAATGTTTTTGGACATATCGATAATGAAATATGTCAGTATTTATTACTTAGATCTCTTATGGGTGTCTAATGATATGCTGTATACCTAAATGCATAAATTTTATAATGTGGACGGTTATTAAGAGTATGCTATTATCAGATGTTATGAATTATGATATTAATCATCATTACTTTCTTCTTTTCCTATTCTAGATCTCCTAGACTGGCAGAAAGCTTCCCTGAGTCTATCTTGTATCCTTCACACACGTTTCTGCGCACCGATACCCATTGCGCATGCGCGGGATTAAGTCCGTACCGCGCATGCGCGACGCGTGCGGTTCACGGCCGCACTGCGTTCCACAGACCGGAAGGCGGAAGTAACCGCTCTTCCGGTCGCGATATAACAAGCGGCGGTCAGAGCACATTGTGCTCACCGCCATCACAAGGTCCAGACATGGATAATGTAAGTGCGCACGTCACCCTATAGCCACTACTAGGACCCTAGATAGACACGATGAGTTACTCTATTCCATCCTTACCTCCACAGTGACACTATTTAAAGCCCTGGTAAGTGCATTTCATGGACCATACATAAGCAGTAGCAGAGGTAACTAAACATAGCAAATATTGATTGGCACTTCACCTATGTCCCCTATAGACGGCAGAATTTGTGAGCCACGTGAAATAGCGTTTACACATACAGGTATATGATTCCTTTTCAATACTCGTGAGTTTGACTAATCATCTATTAGTTATCTAGTACTAAGTATGTACCTTTGATTAATTTTGTCAATTAATCCCTATTACTAGGATTCCATACTAAGGTGCTGTTACCATAAGGGACTTATATCTTCCCTATAAACGTATGCTTAATTTCACAAGGTAGTTCTCTTTACTTACATTGTAGTATTCACTACTCCTTGCCAAATTAGCGGGTCACCTTTATCACAGTGATCTAATTTTTCTCCTTGATCTAATTTTTCCGTGATTTCTCTCTTTTAATCATGATTATGTATAATGAATGTTTACATACATAGTATAAATGGATTTCCTTAACACGGTTATGACAGATGCAATATAGACAGACGGAGTTTATTTATGGTGAAGGGTATCCTGTATAGTCAATGCAATAATGAACCCCAATTTTCTGTGATATCACACTATATATTTTCACATTGTTATGCAGCAGCATATGACTAGTGTGTACTCTCTATATATAATTTGTTATGCATAAACATGCTGATTGTTTCTCTTTTGTTTTGATTTGTATGCAATACAAGATTTTGTCTGTACTGAAGAAAGCCCAACAGGGCTGAAAACGTTCTACAAACCTTGTTACATGACATTAATCTTGGAAAAATAAAAAAGCACCACTAGCAAAAGACTGCAAGCGTTTATTCTTATCTCAAATCGGTGTGCCAGAATTAATTATAGAAATCCATTTTGTTGAAGACATCCGCATACTGCCAATAGGCAGCTGGTATACCATGAAGAACAGAAGCCGTTTGCGGGGAACCGGGTGGCAGAACGGACTTCAGGCATCTCACGTGGCAGAGAGGGCCTCACCGCAGCACGTTTCCTGAGCGCCAGTCCAGGACAGGTTCATGAACCCAAAGCCAGGGAAGCCCGAGGAGCAGGGCATGGGAGAGACCAGGCAGGACGTAGAAGGCAATCTTTTCACGGTGTAGAGCTCCGATCTGCACCTCCACCTCCTCTGTCACCTTGGTGACGATTGCCTGCAGCGGTCTGCCATCCACCGATGCAATCATGCATCAGTCACCAGAGGTATTACGGGGATTCCAAGCCGAGTCACCACCTCTTGCCGAATGAACTTTCCTACTGCCCCAGAATCCACGGAGGCCAGCTCAGTGAAGCGTCTCTACGTACGTGTCACCTGCACGGGCAGGGTGAGGGGTTGAGAGGCATCGCTCTTGCCTAGGACGGCCTCTCTTACTTGAGGTAGGCGGAGGGGTTTTCCCGGTCTTTCAGGACAACACTGGCACCGATGGGATGCATCCCTACAATACAGGCATAGGCCGCGAGCCAGCCTCTCTACTCGGCGTTGCTCCGCCATCCTGACCCAATCCACCTGCATAGGGTTGGAAAAGGGGGTGGTGGCAGGCATCACGATCTGTGTGCTGGGCTGACTGCGTGCAGAGGGAAGCGACTGGACGGATCCCCTCTCCCTGGCGGTTTCACGGGAGTGCTCCTGGAAACGCAAGTCGATGCAAGTGGCTAGTGAGATCAAGTCCTCCAGCTCGGCTGGGATATCCCGACCCGTGAGCTCGTCCTCTATCCTGCCGGACAGGCCACACCAGAAGGCTCCAGTCAGTGCTTCGTTATTCCATCTCAACTCAGAGGAGAGGATGCGGAAATGAATGGAGTACTGCCCAACGGTGAATGTCCCTTGACAGAGGATGAAGAGCGACTCTGTAACAGATACGACCCGACAGGGCTCATCAAAGACCCTTCGGAATGTCTCCAGAAAGGTCGACAAGTGGGAGACCGCAGGGTCATCATGCTCCCACAGGGGGTTGACCCACACCAGAGCCTCGCTCTCCAGGTGGGACACCACAAAGGCCACCCTGGCCTGATCGGTGGGATACTGCTGCAGCAGCAGTTCAAAGTGTAGGCGACACTGGGTGAGAAACCGCGGCACATCTTGGGGTTACAGCTGTATCTAGGTGGTCTCCCAAGGCGAGGCGGAGGGTTCGGGACGCCACCTGGGGACCGGTCATAGGATGCGGCCTGAGCCGAGGCCATTGTTGCGGATTGCACGGAGACCAGACGATCGTCCACGGAGGACATGTAAGACAGCTCCTGCTGCAGGCTTGCAGGCTGAGTGGCGGACGTTGGGTCGGAGGTCTGAAGGGAGGCTAACCAGGTATCCATGGATGGAAGACAAGCCGCTTTACTGTTCTAACTTTCCCTAAGATAAGCCAGCTCCTTTTGTGCTGAGAACAAGGTACCAGCGGGGTCCATGGCCTGATTATTCTGTCACACTTCCAGGGGAATGCGCCCTGGAGTGGACCCCTGGGCTGTGGTACCGAACTCCCCCGGGTGAGTTGGTCCTAGTTTAACCAACCCTATACAGGGATTGTCAGGGGCAAGCCTAGGGGGTCTAAATACCACAGATGCTAGTACCAGTGGGGCAGCTTGTAGGGTTAGCCTATTCTACAGTATAGCAAGGTAGGAAACACAGGTACAGAGACCGAGGCTAGGCGAGCAGGAATGGCTCTACTGGAGGAGAGCACAAGGAAGGCCTGACCAACAGTCAGCAAGGCAGAAGCAAACTAACTTAATAATCATGCATCTCCCATCAGTGGAGGTGGCCTGATATACCAGAGGATGAGTAGCTATTGGTCAAGGGGAGTGTCAGGTTGGGCCAGGCCGACCTCAAGAGTCACAGGGGAAGGGCGCGGCCGTGCCTAGTGCACCGCTCATGACTCTCATGAAACCTGACCCCTGCAGCGTGCTGGGGTGTGAGCTGGGTGGTCAGCAGACAGGAAGTGGACCCAGCGACAGCTCCGAGACACAGCACGCCTGGACGCCGGATGCCGGTCATCAGAGGAGCAGGGGATGCCGACCCAGGAGAGGGAAGCTGGGGACTTAACAGTAGGTTAATTTTGGGTCATTCCGTGTCAAGTGGACCAGTGGTCCCCACTCGACGTTCTCCGATTTTGCTGAAAATTTATAAGGCTGTACATGTATGTTTGAAAAGAGGTTCTGTAACTTTTTAGGGCCAGATCTCAAATACATTGGGCACTGTTGACCTTTCACTGGAGGCCTTCCCCAAGCTTGCGACTTCAGCTAAGAGGATTTTGCAAACTTTGGCACATAGCCATTAGAGTTCTATACTGGCTATGATGCTGAAATTTGGCATACTAGCTCAACTTTTGCTGCTAAACACGTTAAAATTATTACCGGCTATGACAAAACAATATTTCGGCCGCAATTTTGTGTTAAAGTAGCTTGCAAAACGCGTCGCATAAAATTTATGCCAAACTTTGCCCATATATAACTCAAGACCAAAAACCAATAGGAACTGGTGCTTTACCCTGTACAACAAACATCTACATGACATTGCATTGCTGCAATATCACGGTCAAAGCATATGTATTTGTGGAAATATTCACACCCACATATGATGAAAAACTTAAAAAAAACGAATTTTACCTATTTTTAAGTCAAATTTCCCAAAAAGGGTACCCCTAAAATACATTAATTCTGTTATCATTAGAAAGAGCACATTTTTCTCTACAAGGATCATTGTTTTTTTTTTGGAGTTTCTCCGTTTAAGAAAAGAAAAATGCCACTGAACATGGTGTCATTTATTAATACGCAATGAATGGTAACTGCACTATTCAAACCCTTGCGTTGGTCCATGGTGGTTATACCACAACCAATTCCCTAAGAATTGGTATTATAATCCTATTAAGAATTGTAATAATGCTGTCTTTCGAGAATTGGCAGCCCCATCGCCTAGGAGCCATGACCGATAGCCGTGCAAGGCAAGTCGCGGGTGGTCTCTTTATTGCAGGTTCCGAAGCCTGAGGGTGGGTGTCTTTGCCTAGGATCCCGAGCCTAATATTGGGTATCTTTTGTTGGTTCCCAAGCCATAATGTTCAGTCTAAGTCGTCTGGAATTGTTGCTGAATTTGCAACATAATCGGTTCAGAGAAGCTGTATTGTCGGCCCATTGCTGTTGCAGCTGGTGCTGGAATTATTGCAATGATTGACTGCTCGGGAATCCAGCATGTATCATTTCTCACAGGCCAGTGAAAGAAGCTAGCTGGTCCATGAGGATGCATAAAATTTATTAATGCATCATGGTCGTCGACTGAAATTTCAGAAATATTTCCTATCCACCAGTTCCTATCGTAAATGCAGGCAATGTATTGCCCTGGCTGGAGGTTTGCAATTGGCACAAAAGGCATTTCTGATCTGACAGATCCATCTATATGGGCAATGAAAGATGATGGTCATTTGACACCCTTGAAATGCGAATCTTTTTGTCATCAATTGGCACAAACTGGTGATTTTCTCTTGTTCCAGCAATTGTATGTCCATCTTTGAACCTTTCCTCTTGAACTACCCGTATTTCGTCAATTTTTTCTTTTGGAACAAAAAAAAAACTTGTTTCCATGCAGTTGCTCGTTGCAAAAGTTGAATAAATCCACCGGGGTCAGTATTTGGTTTTCAGTTGGGCGTTGAAGACTGGCACGAGCTGCCAACCTATTTGCTGTCCCTCCAATCCCATCACAGGGCGACTTTCCATGACTGGTACCAAAAAAATTCCATTCAGCGCTGATATTGAAATCAGCATTGTGGTGGCACAAGTTGAGAAAATTTTTGAAATGTTTGTACTGGGCTGCAGATCCATCGCTGAAGTAGTGGATATGACGAATCCCATAGATGAGAGTCTTGAGATACTCCACAATTACTGTTAAGAAAGTGTGGACTGCAACTGTGTCATGTCGTGAGCAATCACTGATTATGCACAAGCTGATGTTCTGCGCAGCTTCACCATTTAACTCCTTGAAGTAAATTACAAATGGGTGTACTGTAGCTTGACTATTTTCCCAGTGGAAACCTTGAATGGCATCTTGAACAATAAATGAGTAATTTTCAGCAAAGTCCATAAGGATCACAAGCTCTCCAGGTCTCAGATTTTTCTTCAACGATTTCAGATAGCAACTTTGATGCTTGGCGATGTAGTGATGGCTACAAAGTTTAGAAATTTCAAAACCAATTCTTCAATGAAATCTTCGATAGTCAGTTGTTTGGTATCAAGCGTGTCTCGATCAGTGTGAATCCATTGTTTGAACTCAATAATATCTTCAGGGTCACTGTTGACAAACACATTGACTAGAAATTCTTTTAAAACTTCAGGACCCGGGCATTTATCACAACGGCCAAGCATACAGTCCTTGGATTCAATTCCACAGACCATTTTGCATATGAGCTCTTTGTAGTCATCATTGATTGGGCATGCTGCAAGCATTGGTTTGACATTTTGGTGAATGGTACACACACAAACGGAATGTGTTCCAGCAGATCCAACGGTTACGCACCATTTTGGCCGAAGCTCACAAAACTTTGAAAATCCAATTTCAGGACCATTCCGATCCCGATAGACAACAAACATTTCCCTTATATTGCTCAGAATTGTCGCTTTTGCATCTGCTTTTTTTCTCCTGCTATTCGCACTGATACATAGTCTTTTTTACCAGGGCACATTCGACTGAATTCATCATCCTCAAAAAATGCCTGCACCTTTTTCTTCACTTCCTCAGAAACATATACAAAATGGTCTGTGGAATTGAATCCAAGGACTGTATGCTTGGCCGTTGTGATAAATGCCCGGGTCCTGAAGTTTAAAAAAAATTTCTAGTCAATGTGTTTGTCAACAGTGACCCTGAAGATATTATTGAGTTCAAACAATGGATTCACACTGATCGAGACACGCTTGATACCAAACAACTGACTATCGAAGATTTCATTGAAGAATTGGTTTTGAAAATTTCTAAACTTTGTAGCCATCACTATGTGAATATTTCCACAAATACATATGTTTTGACCATGATATTGCAGCAATGCAAAGTCATGTAGATGTTTGTTGTACAGGGTAAAGCACCAGTTCCTATTGGTTTTTGGTCTTGAGTTATATATGGGCAAAGTTTGGCATAAATTTTATGCAACGCGTTTTGCAAGCTACTTTGACACAAAATTGCGTCCAAAATATTGTTTTGTCATAGCCGGTAATAATTTTATCGTGTTTAGCAGCAAAAGTTGAGCTAGTATGCCAAATTTCAGCATCATAGCCAGTATAGAACTCTAATGGCTATGTGCCAAAGTTTGCAAAATCCTCTTAGCTGAAGCCGCAGGCTTGGGGGGGGCCTCCAGTGAAAGGTCAACAGTGCCCAATGTATTTGAGATCTGGCCCTAAAAATTTACAGAACCTCTTTTCAAACATACATGTACATCCTTATAAATTTTCAGCAAAATCGGACAACGTCGAGTGGGGACGATTTTTAAACTGGTCCACTTGACACGGAATGACAGTTTTACATGATCCAAGGCTACTATTTGAAGTGGTGACAATTGGCTGGAGTCATGCTCGTTGACTCTCTTGATCTTTTCTCCTCAAGATGTATGGTCCACAGTTCTTACACCATCTCTCTATGGATCCTCTCATGCCAACCAGTAGAATCTGTCTTTCAACAGCATCTCAAGCTTTTTCCATCCGAAGTGTCCTGCTTTGGTTATGGTATGCGTTCAGCACTATCTGGACATCCTTCTTGGGCACCACTATTTGCCAGACCATTTCATGGGATCTGGGATTGATGTACCGTCTACACAGTTTCTCTTGGTAGATAAACAGTTTGCTTCTCTCATTCCATAGGTGTTTTGCTTCTGGTGGAGCATCTGGAGCAAGACTGGAACCCTCCTGGGTTACCCCACCCTTTAACTAAACTGTTAGCTGGGTCACTGTCTTAGGACTCCTTCCAACCATAGTGAGGTAATGGATTTATTGTTCTCTCAGGGTATTTTCTGGCGGCTTGCTTACATTGGGATGTTCTGTGGCGATGGAAGGCGGGTAGCTCTACTTCTAGCTCATCCACATCTTCTCCCACGTCTGATAGGTGAGGCATCCTTAAAAAGGCATCAGCGTTGGCATTGTTATGGCCTGCCCGGTACTTGATAGTAAACTGGTAATTTGACAACCTGGCCATCCAGCATTATTCCATTGCACCCAACTTCGCAGTTTCCAGGTGTGTTAAGGTACCGTCACAAGCCGCCGTATGGCTTCCATATCACTGGCGATTTGATGTGAGCGCGCGTGTTTTGGGCACTTTTTTCACATCGCTGTGGAGCTGTCACACGTAGTAATCTCAAGAGTGAACTTCGGCGATCCTGCATTCAAGAAATCGCCTGCAGAAGACCAGAAGTGATCTTCCCTTTACATATAGCCACGTCACACGCCACAAACACTGATCACACAGGCTGCACACCCCTGGGCCCCCCACTGATCACACAGGTTTCACACCCCGGAACCCCCCACTTATCACATGGGTTGCACATCTCGGGACCCCCCACTTATCACATGGGTTGCACATCCCGGGACCCCCCACTGATCACACAGGTTTCACACCCCGGGACCCCCCACTTATCACATGGGTTGCACATCTCGGGACCCCCCACTTATCACATGGGTTGCACATCCCGGGACCCCCCACTGATCACACAGGTTTCACACCCCGGGACCCCCCACTGATCACACAGGTTGCACACCCCGGGACCCCCCACTGATCACACAGGCTGCACACCCCGGGACCTCCCAGTGATCACATGGGTTGCACACCCCGGGTCCCCCCACTGATCACACGGGTTGCACACCCCGGGTCCCCCCACTGATCACACAGGTTGCGCACCTCGGGTCCCTCACTGATGACACGTGCTGTACACCCCGGGGCCCCCACTGATCACACACGTTTTACACCCCGGGACCCCCCACTGATCACACAGGTTTTACACCCCAGGACCCCCACTTATCACACAGGATGCACACCACTGGGCCCCCCACTGATCACACAGGATGCACACCCGGGGCCCCCCACTGATCACACAGGTTGCACACCCCGGGGTCCCTCACTGATGACACGTGCTTACACCCCGGGGCCCCCCACTGATCACACAGGTTGCGCACCCCGGGGTCCCTCACTGATGACACAGCTGTACACCCGGGGTCCCTCACTGATGACACGTGCTGTACACCCCGGGGTCCCTCACTGATGACACGTGCTGTACACCCCGGGGTCCTTCACTGATCACACGTGCTGTACACCCCGGGGCCCCCTCACCTGAATCACATAGGCTGCACACCCCTGGGCCCCCTCACTGATCACACAGGTTGCACACCCCTGGGCCCCCTCACTGATCACACAGGTTGCACACCCCGGGCCCCCCACTGATCACACAGGTTGCGCACCCCGGGGTCCCTCACTGATGACACGTGCTGTACACCCCAGGGTCCCTCACTGATGACACGTGCTGTACACCCCGGGGTCCCTCACTGATCACACGTGCTGTACACCCCGGGGTCCCTCACTGATCACACGTGCTGTACACCCCGAGGCCCCCACTGATCACACGGGCTGCGGACCCCGCTCATTCTCAGCCTCATAGCTCATTGTTGACCCTCTCTCCGATGCGCCATAGAACTCTGAGAACTAAGCCCCGCCCCTTCCGGTGCGGTCACGTGTGCAGCGTCTCCCCGCCTGTATGTGTTCCTGCATCCTGGTATCTCGGAGCCTCCATCCTGCACCAAGTGCCCGGACTGAAAACAGGAAGTGAGTATGAGGCCCGGCCCTATGACAGCAGTGATCCGAGCCTGCATGTCCGGGCACACAGCGGGCAGGGAGCTGTGCCGCCCTCACTGTTCCCTGTCATTGTATAGGCGGCCATGAGAAATGAAAGATGCTCCCTGCCAAAGTGTGGAAGGGGCAGCTGCGTGTAGGTCCTGTGTGCACAGCGCTAACATCAGCTGGCACTGCAGGGGCCCGGGCATGACTGTGCTGAGCTGGCACTGCAGGGGCCCGGGCATCTCTGTGCTGAGCTGGCACTGCAGGGGCCCGGGCATCTCTGTACAGAGCTGGCACTGCAGGGGCCCGGGCATCACTGTGTGCAGAGCTGGCACTGCAGGGGCCCGGGCATCTCTGTACAGAGCTGGCACTGCAGGGGCCCGGGCATCTCTGTGCAGAGCTGGCACTGCAGGGGCCCGGGCATCTCTGTGCAGAGCTGGCACTGCAGGGGCCCGGGCATCTCTGTGCAGAGCTGGCACTGCAGGGGCCCGGGCATCTCTGTGCAGAGCTGGCACTGCAGGGGCCCGGGCATCTCTGTGCAGAGCTGGCACTGCAGGGGCCCGGCATCTCTGTGCAGAGCTGGCACTGCAGGGGCCCGGGCATCTCTGTGCAGAGCTGGCACTGCAGGGGCCCGGGCATCTCTGTGCAGAGCTGGCACTGCAGGGGCCCGGGCATCACAGTGCTGAGCTGGCACTGCAGGGGCCCGGGCATCACTGTACAGAGCTGGCACTGCAGGGGCCCGGGCATCTCTGTGCAGAGCTGGCACTGCAGGGGCCCGGGCATCTGTCAGAGCTGGCACTGCAGGGGCCCGGGCATCACTGTGCTGAGCTGGCACTGCAGGGGCCCGGGCATCTCTGTGCAGAGCTGGCACTGCAGGGGCCCGGGCATCTCTGTGCAGAGCTGGCACTGCAGGGGCCCGGGCATCTCTGTGCAGAGCTGGCACTGCAGGGGCCCGGGCATCTCTGTACAGAGCTGGCACTGCAGGGGCCCGGCATCTCTGTGCTGAGCTGGCACTGCAGGGGCCCGGGCATCACAGTGCAGAGCTGGCACTGCAGGGGCCCGGGCATCTTGTGCTGAGCTGGCACTGCAGGGGCCCGGGCATCTCTGTACAGAGCTGGCACTGCAGGGGCCCGGCATCACTGTGCTGAGCTGGCACTGCAGGGGCCCGGACATCTCTGTACAGAGCTGGCACTGCAGGGCCCAGGCATCACTATACTGAGCTGGCACTGCAGGGGCCCGGGCATCACTGTGACTGAGCTGGCACTGCAGGGGCCCGGGCATCACTGTGCTGAGCTGGCACTGCAGGGGCCCGGGCATCGACTGTGCTAGCTGGCACTGCAGGGGCCCGGGCATCACTGTAGCAGAGCTGGCACTGCAGGGGCCCGGGCATCACTGTGCTGAGCTGGCACTGCAGGGGCCCAGGCATCCTGTACAGAGCTGGCACTGCAGGGGCCCGGGCATACTGTGCTGAGCTGGCACTGCAGGGGCCGGGCATCACTACAAATGCTGGCACTGAAGGGGCCTGGGCATCACTACACAAATCTGGCACTGAAGGGGCCTGGGCATCACTACACAAATCTGGCACTGCAGGGGCCCGGGCATGACTGTACAGAGCTGGCACTGCAGGGGCCCGGCCATCTCTACAGAGCTGGACTGCAGGGGCCCGGGCATCACTGTACAGAGTGGCACTGCAGGGGCCCGGGCATCACTGACTGTTCTACAAATCATTGATAAACGGACAACTGGGTGTTCCCATTCTTGTGGGAGGTGTCTGCGGATCCCGACACTCTCTGATTGGTCAGTGTGTTAGGATCCCCCTCCCCCACAAATATTAACACCCAGCTGTCAGGTCTTCAACATTACTGGTTGAACCATTACTACATTACTGGCAGAAACAGAACAAGAGTCCGGAGAGGGGATAATTCAGAGCCATTATGTCAGGAGATGGCATCGAGCTGCCTCTAGTTTCCAATACGTTGCAGGCCTCGTTTTTCACGTGCTCCAGGTCTTTTCTCATGCGCCTCAGACCTTGTTTCCCATACGTTCCAAGCCTTGTCTCCCTCATGCTCCAGGCCTTGTTTCCTATACATTACAAGTCTTGTTTCCCGCACGCTTCGGGCCTTTTTGTCACACGCTCCAGGTCTTGCTTCTCACGCATTTCAGGTATTGTTTCCCATTTGCCCCAGGCCTTTTTTTCCACACTTTCCAGCTTCTGTTTTCCACACGCCCCAGGCCTTGTTTCCCAGTGCTCCGAGCCTTGTATACCACTCACCTGAGCTCCGGTTTTCATGCTCTCCAGGCCTTGTTTCTCCGCACGATTCGATTTCCCTCTCCACTTTTTACTCCCAGCATGGTTTCCCATGCACCCAAGCCCTAGTTTCCAAGTGCCCCAGGCCTTGTTTCTCATGCACCTGAGCCCTGGTTTCCATGTGCCCCAGGCCTTGTTTCTCATGCACCTGATCCCCGGTTTCCATGCGCCCCAGGCCTTGTTTCTCACGCACCTGATCCTCGATTTCCATGCGTCCCAGGCCTTGTTTCTCAGTCACCCAAGCCATGGTTTCCCATGCACCCAAGCCCTAGATTCCAGGTGCCCCAGTACTTGTTTCTCATGCACCTGAGCCCTGGTTTCCATGTGCCCCAGGCCTAGTTTCTCATGCACTCAAGCCATGGTTTCCCATGCACCCAAGCCCTGGTTATCAGGTGCTCCAAGCCTTGTTTCTCATATGCCCCAGGCCATGTTTCTCTGACATTTGCTGTATTAAAAGGGAACCTGTCAGCTGTTTATGTCCCCCCAGCAAACACTGTCTGTAGCTGCAGCTTTATAATACAATTCTAATCATCCCTGTCTGAGCTCATAGTGTAATGTGAAAGGTGAAAAAAAAAGCATTTATACACTTACATTTCAGTCCCCACCTTGGAGGAGGGGACTGTCTGGCAGAATAATAGTTAACTCACTTTTAACTTGGATAGCTAAAGGACTTGTGTGATGTAACGATCATGTGCCCATAGTGGGCGGAGCTAAGTCAGCAAACGTATTATGTTCTATGAGAACTTGGCTCCGCCTATTGTAGTCACATGGTTGTGACATCACATCAGGTCTCCCAAAATGTTCTAGCACAAGGCTGAAATGTTAACTATTAACCTGCCAAACAGTCCCCGTCCTCCAAGCTGGGGACTGACTGCCTCATTACATAAGGAAATGATAAGTGTATAAATGCTTTTTTTCACCTTTAACATTACACTATGAGCTCAGACAGGGATGATTAGACTAGTATTATGAAGCTACATGTACACACAATGATAGCTGGGGGAGCATAAACCACCTGACAGGTTCCCTTTAAGCATGAGTTGGGACCCCCTTTACACATAAGATATTTGGCAGGCTTTTTCCCCACATTATCTAATATGTATTGCAACTTGTCATCAGAGCTTGATTTTGTAGATAAACAATACAGCGTTTTGAGTTATTTTTTTATGCAATTTTTTTAAGTCAAAGAGAGAAATGGATTCAGAGAAGGAGTTGAAAGAAGTACAAGTCCTTTCTATCTCCCTTTACTCTGGAATCCACTTTTGGAAACCCTGAACAAGACGCACACGCTGCAGAGGAGACTGTCCATCAGAGGGCTGCCAAAGCCGTCAAGTTTAAAATAACCGCTTTGCCGGTACAGTAAGTAATCATCTTGTACTGCTGTGTCAGCAGTGCAAGATGATTACTAAGCACCCAGCTGCTGGGCACTTTTGTATATTTTGTGGGGTTAAATTGCATATGCAGCATCTGTGCAGCATATGAGCACAGATGCTGCATATGCTGTAATGTACCCCCATAAGAAAGGGTTAATATGTGTCAAAGATGTTGGCACCATGTCTCTAGGGATTGCCCCCCTCCCTACAGACATTGTGCCTAAAATCATTGATAATTCAGGGGTTAAATGGAGACATTTCTGAATAGCTGGCATTGTCGGCTTTCTGTAATGTGCATTGAAAGCTGGCGGGTCCTGCCTGTCATAGCACGGTACATGCGCAATTAACGTTAGTACCTGGGACAGCTCCTCATTAAGGACGCTGCCCAGCAATGTACTAACGCTGGCACAGCGGTACAAGATGATTACCGTATATACTCGTGTATAAGCCGACCCCCCTACTTTTGCCCCCAAAAACTGGGAAAACTTATTGACTCGCGCATAAGCCAAGGGTGGACCCCAGCACAGGTATACAGGCCCTCCCAGTGGTATACAGGCCCCAGTAGTATGGTATACAGCCACCAGGACAGGTATACAGCCCCCAGCAGTAAGGTATACAGGTCCCCCCAGTGGTATACAGCCCCCAGCAGTGAAGAGGTAATACAGGCCCCAGCAGTATGGTATACAGCAGGCCCCCAGGGGTATACAGCAGGCCCCCAGGGGTATAGAGCAGGCCCCAGTGGCACTTGCCCCCCCATCATGTGAAGAGCCCCCCACACTTTGCAGAGCCCCCCCCCCCCCTGCTGCATTATCTTACCATCCAGGGTCTTCTTCACCGCGGGTCCTCCAGTCCATCCTCGCGCGCTGTGTTCCCGGTCTCATGTGACCCGGCGGTCGCAGTGGAATGACGTCATCGCGCCGGGTCACGTAAAGACCTGAACACAGCGCGCGATGTTGACTGCAGGACCCGCGGTGAAGAAGACCCTGGATGGTAATATAATGCAGCGGGGGGGGCTCCTTCACATGATGGGGGGGGCTAGTGCCACTGGGGGGCTGCCTGTATACACTGGGGGGCTGTATGCACGGCTCCCCTTGCCGCTGAGATGGGCGGGGGGAGCCGTGCATATCTAATGAGCGGCACCACGTGATGGGCCGCTCAGTCATCAGCCTCCTCCAGCCTCCCCACCATAGGATTACCGTATTGACCCGTGTATAAGCCGAGAGGGTGACTTTTCAGCCCAATTTTTGGGCTGAAAAACTCGGCTTATACACGAGTATATACGGTACTTACTGTGTACCCAGGCAAAGCGGGAAATTTAAACTCTGTGGCTTTGACAGCCGCAGAGCTTTAATTTCCTGACAAATGCTGCCCGCGGTCCTTCAGTACGACGGACAGCATCACAATCACGCAGCACACACTCACACCTCACAATCGCAGCACACTAACATACATACAGCCAGCCACACTCACCACACACACCCACAAACACGCACAGCACTCGCATCACTGTCGTGCATCAAACACGCTCCGTGTTTAATGCACGACAGTGTGCCTTCAGCCTCAGGCCCAGTTACACACACAGATAATTGTGCAGAGATTGTTGGCAGATCTCTGGTTGCAGTGAAATCATGGACACATTGTTCCATTTGTACACAGCCACAAAATGGAAGCAATGTGTCCATGATTTCACTGCAACCAGAGATCTGCCAACCATCTCTGCACAATTATCTGTGTGTGTAACTGGGCCTTTACAGTGTAGGGAGCGATGACGTTCTCACTCCCCTGCACCGCCCCATGACTTGGCATAAGCAGTTAAAACATGGAATAAAAGTTAATTTCATGTGTAGTGAGCCCGCTATATGAGGTGTCGGCACTATTTTCCTGCTGATTATCACTACATGTGTAGGTACACAACATTTCTGGTGGTGACAGGTTCCCCTTACATAGAAGACAGCTCCTGTGCACAGACTCCTGCACAACTGCAGTTTGTAGACATCACTGCTCTGAGAATTTGCACGAAAGTCGGCTGTACATTTGGACCGCGTGCTTTTCGTGTGCTCCATGGACAGCATACAGATCCAATAATAACGGATTGTGTGGAAAGCAAAAAATAAAAATTGCAACATGACTTTGCTGGGTGCATTTTTTCCACGCAGCTCCAGCGCCTGTCTGCTCTGCACATGGAGCTGCACACAGAGTACTCCACAAAGTGCAGATGTGCCTGTCATCTGAAACCCAGCCTTGTACGTGGTTTTGAAGCAACAGTTTCATTGTGACTGCTTAATCTAAACCTTCCTTTATGCTTCGCCACAACGTACAATTTTTGCAGATTATCAAATTTTTTCACCTCCGTGTGTGGGTTATTTCCCCTCTAGTCTTATTACCACGGTCTTCACTAAGTTTCTAATATAATACTCACCTTATGTTGTCCATCATCCATTTCCGTCTGAATGTTTCTGAATTTCACAATCCACAGCGCCAACCAGAAGTATGCCGGATGCCATATTGGAACACCCAAGTGATTGGTAGCCCAATATGGCACCTGCTGTTGTTATCAGCCCCTTGCGCGGTACCACCAGCGTGACACCACCAGACTCCCAGTCAGATATCATCCAGCCTCCCGTCCTGTTTGACTTCTCCCGCTCTCTCACCCCCTGGACATCGTGACACGCTGCACTCACTGCCACCCAGCCACAGCCGGCAGAAAAGTCCGCTGATTGAGGCCTGAGCAGGAAATGGGGTGCGGGCACCCTCTGGTGGCTATAGGGGGCACCGCACCCGAACTCATTCAGCACAAGCCACAGACTTTCCTGCTGGCTGTGGTTGGGCGCCGCTGGGTGCAGGTGGCGCTACACACACACCGACACAACACACACACACGTACACATATACACAAAGATATGCATATACACACAGATACATGTATACACACATACATGTACACATACAGTATAATGTCCCCACACATGCATATACACACATGCATATATGTGAACTCGCACATGTGAACATGAGCACACACACACATGCGCATATTCACACATGTACATGAACACTTGCACATTAACACGCACCCACATACGTACATGTATACACACGCAGGCATAAACACTTATGCATATGCACATATGCATACACGCACACATGCATGCGCATATACACACACACATGCACATACATGTACATATATACACACTCGTGCATACACACACACATGTGCATACATGTGCATACACACGCTTGCACATACACACATATAGACACACACACACACTTACGCTGCCGCCATCATTGGACACTCAGGTATACAAAGATGACTGCGTGATATATCACACCACCCCACTGCAAAATTCCTAAATAACATTGGAGATGAACTTGGTGCTAGCTAATTAAATGGATCACGAGGTGTCTCTGTCTATTTTGTATGTAATAAAACATTTCTGTGTGTGTGTTCTTTTTCCTCTTTACTGAAAGTATTGCTAATGGCCGGCTGTCATACTGATGGCTGATATTAGCAACACGGCTTGATATCACCTGCCAAAAAAAGCTGACATCAACCCCTTTATTACCCAGTCTGCCACCGCTACACGGCAGCTGGAAGAGTGTGGTAACTGTCAGTTTTGGGGTGTCTTACGGAGGCGCCAATTCTGGGGCGGCTGCTGGCTGCAATTTTCAGCGTGGGGGGCCCAGAGCACTTGGGCCTTACCACGCTGAGAATTACAGTCCACATCTACCTGGGTTACCTTGGCTGACAACAGAAAATACAGCAAAGCCCACATCAATTTCTTTGTTATTTATTTTTTAAAAAAAAGGCTTCCCTGTATTTTTCATTGTCTGCAAAGCTAACACCAAGCAGTGAATGTTGTCAGCCAGTAGCTGCTTGGTTTACCTGGGCTGGCAATAGAAAATACAGCGAAGCCATAGTCATTTTTAACCATGAAATGAAACTTAAAGGGAACCTGTCACCTGATTTTAAGTCCCTACACTATCTCTAGCTGTCCCTACACCTTCCTAGCAGCTCCCTATCTATCCCTTTCTTATCTAAAGTGGCCCTAGTAAACATGTGTAAAAGAAGTATAAACTTACTGCAGTCCCCGAGGTTGGGGGACTGGGTAGGCGGGCCCATGCTTCCTTCAGCACACCTCCGTCTTGTAATGCATGCCCCGCTGGGTGGCATTATTCTGAGGTCCTCTCTGCCCATTATTTGGAATCTCCCGCTCTCTGTATACTTCTATGCACTGGCCGGGCGTCACATCCAGCGCGGTGCATTATGGGGCCGGTCACGTGATCGGCCCGGCTTCAATAAGCGCATGCGCGGAGCCGGCTGATCACTGACCGGCCCCATAATGCACCGCGCCGGATGTGACGCCCTAGCCTGTGCAGCTAGAGTAGTGTAGGGACTTAAAATCAGGTGACAGGTTCCCTTTATAATGAAATTTAAAAAACACAGAAACAGGTTGTTAACTAAAAATACATTTATATACATACAATGGGAGAGAGCGGCTCCCCTAAGTAATCTGTTCTTAGTCTTTTGTTTTGATCTGCCATACGGTTCTAGAGATTTTCACCTTTTTATTTTGTGATAATTTTGATGGTCTTTACAAAGGTGGTGGTACTCACAGGGAAAATACAGGCATGCCCCAGAGAATCTGAGCCACACCCTCTTGTAAAACATAGTGGGAATAAAAAATAAAACATCTCTAGAATCATATGGTGGATTTTAAAATGACAAACCATGGAACGATTGGGGTACCAATAGGAATAAAATAAGAGCAAGAAAAGGTCACTGGTGACAGATCCTCTTTATGGTTTGCCTATGAGATAGTCCCTTGATAAATATAGATGGATGTGAATCAAGAAGAGGGTTAATGTATGAGCATAAATCCTAGGAATAATTCCATGGCAGTCTGTTTAGAATGGTCATTATGTTGGTGTATCGCGGTACTTGTGCTTTAGGTTTCCTCACAAATTACCTGTATTTTCTGGCAGGTTGAGTATGAGCACAGCTGAAGACGAGTCTGGAACAGTGAAAATACAAAGCAGCAGAAACGCACTGACACTCACCCAGGACCTTGACGGAAATTTAATCCTCCACTGTCCTCAGAATGGTACCAGGATTTCTCTTTTAAACTGTATAATTATTGCTGCCTGATAGAATAAAAAAAAAAACTACTTCAGTAAATGAAAGCAAAGTTAATTGTGAGAAAGGCAGCCCATTAGTGCAAAATGACATCATAAAGTGAGTACATCTCTATGTAGAGCGGCTTTCCCTGAAGTATACCTGTAGCTTCAAAATCAGTGTTCTGCTTATCAATAAAAAGGTCTGTGACCTAATATGAGATCTCCGGACAACCCACCCCAAGTGTACATAACATAATTTTGTCCTATAGGTTTTTTCACACATCTGTGCAATTTGGTTCAATGTCAGATTGCAGTGCACGTCCTGGCGCAGTTCTCCAGACCGGAGCATGACAGCCTCATGTATTTCTATGAAGGTATCAGGAGACATGCAGCCAGTCCGCTCATTGCAATCTGACATTGATCCGTATTGCACAGATGTGTAAAAGAGCCCTTAGTGCAGACATGAAGCTCCTCTATCCACATTTCGGGGATTTGGTTTAGAAGCGTCCTCACACAGAAGTGCTGGTGCAGCCAAGAAAATACTAGTGTGCCATTTGGGAGGTGAAGTCCCAGTCTCTATAAAACCTTCAGCTACAGAGAGGAGGTAGGCGGTCATTTTCCTTTGGCCATGGCTCCTGACTAGAATAACCTCTCTCTTCACATTTCCTACAAACACAATTGTCACAGCCCTGAAACTAAGTGTAATAGCATTAGATTAGTAACTGTGGCAAAACCAATAATGTTGCCCTTTATATATGACACTCAGGGAAAGTTATACAACTCGTAATAGATTAGTGGTTACTTCCACCATACCTTCTAATTGTCAGCCGAGCTGGCAAACTCTGCACCCGCTGTGTATACTTTGTTCTGCTGTGTGTGGGCATACACTATATGGATTACATGTGGATATCTGTTGTGGATTTCATCCCATGCAGTCTGAAAGGTGAAATCCGCTGTGATAATCCAGAATAGGAATTGATATGATGGAGATGTAAAATCCATATTATGGGTCGACTCTTTCCCATAATGTATGGATGAAATTTGAAGAATTCATATCCACTTTGGTGTTACTGTAATGCACTGTGGATCATCTGTGCTCAAAATACACAGCGTACATTTCTGAGCATACCCTGAGGCTGGGCGTACATGTAATGGCTGGGTGCGGAGTCCCATATCAATGACCCATCGTGACCCACCAATTGATATTCCTTCATGTATTTTATTTTATCCCTTATTCAGCACAGTGTTTTTGGATTAGTAATGTCATTATAGGAAAGTGTCTTTTTAGCTATCAGTCTGTCTGTCCATGATGTGAGTAGCTGTAGTTTTATTGTAAGTGCTTGTGCCGACACCTGTAGATTCCAAGAGATTGGAGTTTTATCAGTGTCAGCATACTGTGCTTAGATTCTTTTAGATGAGAGAATTAGAGCACACTGAGGGGAGATAGAGAACAAAATTTCTCCCTTCTGTCAGTGTGCGGAAACTGGACTCCACTCAGATGTTATCCGAGTGCAGTCCTATGTTTCTCACGGACTCATTGACTTGCATGCCCAAGTGCAATCTGAATATCAGATCAAACTCAGACATGTCTCTCCGAGGAAAAAATCTGACATGTGACTGCAAGGTCTGGTCTGGGGTCTGTATTTTGGAGGCATGTTCCCAAGTCTGTATTTACTTAGAAGGTTTCTCCTGAAGTCTGTATTAAGGCCCAGTTACACGGTACGATATTGTGAACGATATCGCTCAAACGTCACGGGTTTGAAGTCGTTCAAACAAGATCGTTAGGACGTCGTTGCATGTAACACTGAGATACGACTACGATAAATCGTTGGATTGTTGATCGCAGATTTGAGAACGTTCTCAACCAGACGATCTTCGATCAGCCAACCTGCTATATCGTTGTGTGTGACACCGCAATAACGATGTCGTTAATTACTTCTCCTATTCACAACAGTGAACAAGGATTGTTTGTTGGGTTGTGCGAACGATAGCTGCTCGCCACATCGTTGGTGCGTCGTCTTCGTTATCTAGATGTGTTACATCTCACCAATGATGTCAAAAAGATGTCCTAACGACCGCACTCCCGTGAGATCGTTGGTGATATCCTAACGATATTGAAGCGTGTAACAGTACCTTTAGTTTAGAGGGTCTGATCTGGTATGGGTTGTGCATTTTGTCATTCGATGCTTTGTCGGATTGCTCCTGAACCGAAAATACGTCCGTCTGCACCTGGTTATATATCTCTGAGTTATGTGCCTATTTTCCTTCAGTATCCGAACAGGAGCAAAGCTTTGAGGTGACCATGACTGCTACCACAGAGGTAACAGAAGATGACAATACTGAAGACTCCATAACCCAAATCCAGGTAAAAAAAAAATCAGGTCTGGGAATCTGTTTTCATTGTGAAATGTTTTCATATCCGTACCTTCTGTTCTCCTTTCATTATTTCTTAATCCGTTCCACGACCAGTACTCATTTTGGCACTTTTTTTTCCTTTGTTTTTTCCATGATGATAACTATACTTTGTACTCGATATTCAAGAGCTTGTGTTTTGAGGGATAAGCTGTAGTTTTACTACTTAGGAGTTCAGAGCTGAGGGCGCTTTAGGTGATTTTGCTAATTGCCTTTCATGTCTACTGTTGTCTGTTCCATTTGCACAATAGCAGGAGAAACTGATTCACAGTCAATGTTGCTTCATAACTGGACAGGTTGGTTTAATAGAAGTGTGATTGACTTAGGGTGCTGTCACACAGGTCAATTTTATGAACGATATTGTTAGCGATCACATGTACGCGCGATCGCTAACAATATCGTTCAGATCGCTGGTGAGCTGTCACACAGACAGTCTCGCCAGCGATCAATGGACCAGAGACATTGTGGAAACGATTTAAATATCGTTTCCACGATGTCTTGCTCCCTCTGCAAGCCTGCGGTAAGCGGGAGCAGGCCGGTCTTCCAAGGTAAGCTGCGGGTATCTAGGCAGCGCGCGCTGCCTAGATACCCGATGTGTACCTTAGTTACCAGCCTCCTCCGCTCACTGGCTGGTAACTAAGGTACACATTGGGTATCTAGGCAGCGCGCACTGCCTAGATACCCGCAGTTTACCTTAAATACCAGCTCCCAGCGCTTGTGAGAGGCGCTGGGAGCTGGCTTATCGGTCGTCTACCGGTGTCACACGCGGCGATGCTGCGTGTCCACCAGCCGACCAACAACAGATTTGTGAACATGTTCACAAATCTGCGATCAAACAATCAAGCGATTTTACATTGTGCATCGCTGCGTGTAATCAAGCGATTTTACAGACGATATCGCTTAAGCGATCAAAAAAGGAGATTGCTCAAGCGATATCGTTCTGAAAATCGATGCGTGTGACGTGGCCCTTATAGTCAGGCCTGTTTCACACATCTGTGGAAACCACAGACATGTGAGACAGGCCGTATGTTGGGGTGGTGCTTCTGTGGTGTCACGCACCGTGTGACATACGTGTGCTATCTGTGGATAACACACGGATAGCCTGTCATTTCATTGTAGCCTCCCTCCAGCGTCGCTGTTCCTCTCACTTCCGGCCTGCTGTTGGGCTCGGTGCAGTGAATATTCATGAGCTTAATGAGTGGCCCCGGAAGTTAGAGGAGCTGTCAGCACTGGAGGGAGGTGAGTATGAAATTCTTTATTTTGACACTTTTGGCCGTGGTCCGTGCACACGGATGTCACACGGATGACATCTGTGTGCATGGACATTTGAGCCAAAATCGGTCCACGGTGCCGGCAAAAAAATGCATATCTCGCTGTGTGGAGCACACAGACGGTCTGCTCCACACAGTGACACTGTCTGTGCCGAATAACGGACATCTGAAGGGAGCCATAGGGTATCATATGTCCCCGTATATCCGTGCCGCCGACATGTGTTGGCACGGACCGCATAGATGTGGCATGGACCGGAGGCATAGATGTGTGAAACAGGATACACAATGTGGTGTTTTAAGTGTTCCCTTTATTTTTTTTTGAGCAGTGTATTTTTGCTGATTTTACCTAAATAAAAGATGCTGATTCCAAATGTGAAGTAAAAAAAATGTGCAATATGTAAGTTCTTTTACAAATGAAAAATGTTTGATTGAAAGTTTTAAAGCAAAAAATCATGGAGTTATAAGAAATTCTACAGAAACAACACAGCATAATATATTCAATTCATGCAAAAAAAATACTATTATGTTGTCTAAGCAAGGGATCAATAGTGTTAATTTGAATTGTATGCACCAGCACCAACCATCATGTTTGTGTTCGCTCTGCCTTGATATACAGTATATGTATCATGGTCCTGATACCTTGGTGAAAGCATTCTCCCAAGAGTGGAGACGTAGTAGTTCACGTAGCTATGAAAAAATTGCCACTTGTCACTCATGTTTGCTCCCAGTCTTTGAAAAATAATCAAACATTTTTTAACTAAAAGGTTATAACTTTTGGCCTTAAAGTTGAATATTCAGCATATCTAAACAATAATTTCCTTTTTAAATGTAATTTTGTGGAGAACAAGGACGTGACAAAAGGAAACAAATGTGTTTTTTGAAATTGGCAAAGATCACGTGTTTTCTCAGCAAAATCGATGTAGAGCAGTGTTATCCTCTAGATGCTCACATAAGATGTATAACTTCTAATTTAGGTCAATATGTCAGTAAACATCTATTAAATGAATAAAATGGGTGTGATACATTTTCATTTTTTTTTTCCTAGATTCTTCAGAACGGGCAGCTTGATGACATCTCTTCTTCAGGCAATGATGAGGTGTCATCAGTCAGTCGTGCCTGGTTCACCAGCAAAGAAGACAAAGATTCTCTCACCAATCAAGGTAAATCTCAGAATTTAGTGTTGAATCCCCATGGCCTTGAATTTGTTAAAAGATAAACCTGAAGAAAGTGATCTGGATTTAAAATGGTTTAGTGTTCCCTGGTGTAGGTAATGCCAGTAATCTAAAACAAAGGAAGACAATACCGATCATAACATCAATAATAATAACAAAAGTTGTGGATCTGTATGAGGTTTTGCCTATTTTTAGAGATGAACGGTCCCATGGAAGTTTTGGTTCCAGAGGTTCAGCAGGACTGTATATAAAGTTCTGTCCTGGACCCAAACCTCATTGGAAGTCACCGATTGGGCAGTTCAGCTCTCCGCTCACATACAGCCAGCCATAAACGAGGGCAGGGTTTTGTAATTTTCTTTCCTTTTTTTTTTTGCCCACACTTCATCCGATAACACTGATTTTACACCAAGTCCGAGCCATTCAAACACTGCAAGTTGCTCACACTGGGCCGAGCACTGAGTGTACCTGAGCACAGCCTTGCTCGGGTATACTCTGAACACTGAACAGTTTTTGAAGTCTGTGTTCAGTACGAACTCTGAACTTCAAAGTCTGTTTTGCTCATCTCTACCCATTATCATTCAATAAAACAAACCTACAACTCTGTGTGGATTTTTTTTTTTTTGTGCCTTGACACCAAAGTGCCACATAGAACATTTCCGATGTACTTGAACAGGTTTGTGGAAACTCTATTCACATGCATGAGATGGGGATTGTTGTTGGATTTTGGCATGGAATCTACCCTAAAATATGTATCAAGTGCAACTTGGGTGAACTCTCTATTTCCCAAAGAAATTATTAAAAACAGCATTTAAATTTCACACTAAAGTATTACTATAGGTAATACTATACTATACAATAGGTAATACTCAGGAGATTTGGGTTTTCACAAACGCCATCCTATTGTCCAGTGCATAGCTGATACGCACAGATTGGTTTTGATTACAATTATTAATATATCCATTTCTAAGGTCACAGATGGAAGCAAGGCATGTGGTCTAAGGAGGAAATTGCAATTTTGATGAGCAACATTGAACGATACCTGAAGGTACTACTAGTCCTTACTATATATGTGTCTATGTACAAACACAAACTAGAAAAAAGTAATCATGTACAATAGCCCTAACATGTTTAGATAATCAGCAATGGGCACAACTACTACAAACGTATTGTTTAGCCATAGTCATGACTTTTATACCCAAATGTGTGGTCTGTCCCTTTCTTTTGTGAAGGACCACATGTGCTGTATAAATAATAAAAAGCATATAATCACCTAGTGATCTCCCACACATCTCCTCTCTTCCTCTCCCAATGTTGTCAGCCTGTGACCACTGCAGTCAATCGGTGGTAGCAGCGATGAGTACCGTCTCACTGTTGCGGGCACTAATTCCAAACTACACCTGAAGAGAAAGAGAGGAGACAAGCAGGGAAACCAGGCAGTTGGAAAGAGGAGCAACAGATGAGTATATCCTCTATAATTTTTAGAGCCCACTTGTGCACTTTGTAAAACAAAATAATAAAAGGGTCAACAATAGTGTTCAGCAAACTCGCCAATGTTCGGGTTCGGTAGATCCGACCAGACTTTTTATTAAAGTTCGAGTTCAGGGCCTGACTTGAGCCCTAACCCTGAACCTGGACTTTAAAGTTATGAAATGGTGGATTGGGTGAATGGGGGTCTGTAAAAAGAAGCAGAACAGTGATTAACCTTCAGCTTCACACTTACCGCGGCCCGCGCTTGTACTCCCCGGGGCCGTTCATTAACTTCCTGATTTATTCACTGCACTGGCTCTGTGACATTATCTGGGATTGGCTGTTGTGGCCCTCACCCATTGTGCTGGTGTCTGTGATTGGTTGCCATTGACAATGAACCTGCCATCACAGTAGTGTAAAAATAAGTAAAGCCACATGCACACGCTGAGTATTTGAGTTTTTTACCTCAGGATTTGTAGCAAACCCAGGAGTGGATGATAAATACAGGAGTGGTGCAGGTGTTACTATTAGACTTTTCCTCTGATTGTTCCACTCCTGGTTTTGTCTACAAATCCTGAGGTAAAAAACTCATCAAATACTGAATGTGTGCACGTGGCCTAAATAAAAAAAGAAATGACGTAGGGCTTTGCTGTATTTTTGATTCTCAGAGCAGATAAAGTAGACAGCTACGGGATTCCATCCCTAGCTACCTTATCTGACCATCAAAAGTACAGGGGAGCCCATTTTTTTTTAATTATTTAAATAAATATGAAAAAAAATATGTGGGCTTCGCCCTATTTTTGATTGCCAGCTAATATAAAAACCAGGTTGCTGGGGGCTGGTATTCTCAACATGGTGACTCCCATAGTTATTGGGCTCCCTCAGGCTAAAAAATAACAGCCTACACCCGCCCCAGAAATTGGCAAATTCATTGTAAATGCCAATTCCTGGCACTTTGCCCGACTCTTCTTGATGCCCTGGTGCAGTGGCATTGGGGTAATAGGAGAGGTTAATGAGTATTGACAGCTTGTCACTAAGCCCTAGATTGATAATGTGTGGCCTCTATGAGACCCGCACGTTATCAATCCTGTTAGTAAATAGTTAAAAAGCACAACACGCAGAGAAAAATCCTTTATTTGAAATAAATCAAACAGGCAACCCTCATTTTTCCATCATCTCCATGACTGCACCACCTGAGAGAGAGAGGTCCCGCCCATCCAAGACAGGAAACCTCTGAAATAAAAAGGCAGTACCTCTCCTATTCTTCAGTTTTTGGTTTTCTGTCTTGGAGGTGGGAGACCTCTGAACACTCAAGCGGTTTCCAGGCCTCACTCAGTGGCTGGAAGAGCAGCTCCGGACTCAGGTGTCAGATGCACTTCCATGGGGTATCCCCTTTGCTGGTGGCGGGTGCGGGACCTGGTAGACGGCCAGAAGCAGTCAGTCTTAGCCCCAGCACTGCTGAGGCTGCACGCGTGCACGGCTTTGCCCTGTCACGCTCTGCCCCTGGGTTCAGCAGGGCGTCATCCCTGCAGTCCGGAGGCAATATTAAGAGGTGTGCAGCGCATAAGCTGCGTCTGTCAGGTGTGGAGCAGGACTCTCTCTTTTTGTTGCAAATATCGGAGCCAGCCCCAGACTCCCACACCTCAGGAGATGGACACAGACCTCTCGGACGTCTGCAAAGCCTGATATGGATTCTAAGCAGCCTCCTAAGAAGTTACACCTGCATTCATGGGGGTGAGTACCTATTTGAATGCAGTGATGTTGATTCCCTTTTTTCTTTCTCTTTTTGATGCTGTTTTCCTTAGGAGTTCAAAAAGAAATTGTGTAAGAAGAAGAATAGGGAATGTGCCATATGTAAGACCCCCTTTTTTGAGGACTATGTGAAATACCTGTGCCCCCCTTGCATTGATAGAACCATGAGGGGGGAAGTGCCTAGCCTTGCCTCAAGCCTAAAGTATTTAGTGAGGGAAGAATTCAAACCCCTTCAGAAAAGTGAAAAGATGATTGTAAAAGAGAAGAAAAGGTCCCGGTGTTCCTCCTTGGACTCGGAAACGGTGAAACAACGGAGATCCTCCCCGAGACCTAGTTCCTTTTCCTCTTTTTCTGACACCTCGTCCTCAGAAGATAGCGCTGAGGGGTAGGCCTTGCTTCCCTAAAGGAGACGCCATTTATTTGATTAAAGCTGTACGGTCAAAGCTGTTAGATACCAAAGACCCTTCTTCAGTAGGGGACGTGATGTTTGGGGGGTTGTCACAGTAGAAAAAATGTACCTTCCCCATTAATGAGAAGCTTCTAGATTTAATCAGGGAACAATGGAAGAGACCTGACAAGAAGGATTCTCCTCCCTTCATCAGTTCTAAAGAAATACCCTTTTTACAAGGGTGGAACCACTTCATGGGATAAATGTCCTAAGATAGATGTCGCGGTTGCTAAAGCCACAACGAAATCCACCTTGCCTTTTGATGACCTAGGAAATTTGAAAGACCAGTTGGACAGGAAAGTCCTCTATTTAAGAGGTTAATGGGAGACAACTGCCACCATCTTCAGGCCTACAATTTCAGGAATCTGTGTCGCACGTTCTCTCATGTTTTGGTTGCAGCCGCTTGAGCCAAGTTAAGGATGATGTTCCTAAGGCGGAAGTTCTGTCTTACTTTCCTTTAGTTCGGGTGGCAGCAGCTTTCCTGGCAGATGCATCTGCTGACTCCCTGAAGTTACCATCGAAGTCTTCTTCCTTGTCTAATACAGCTAGGACGTCCTTATGGCTGAAGACCTGGCCAAGGGACTCACAGTCAAAGGCAAAACTGTGTGCTATGCCTTGTGAGGAGGAGCTTTTGTTTGAGAGGTCCGTAGACGACATCTTAGAAAAAGCCAGTGATGGGAAGAATTTTCCGTCATTTCTAGCATCCACCTTTCAGAGTCGCTCCTTTCAGTACGACAGGAAAAGTAAGAAGTCTGGTTTCTTGTTCAAGGGATCTTCCCTGATAGTAAGAAGCCTCGCCCCAGATGGGAGGAAGACTCTCCTACTTTCTCCCAGCCTGGTCCCGTATAAACAACTACGAGTGGGCACCAAGTGTCAACAAATACGGTTTAAGGCTAGAGTTTTCTTCGACCCCTATGGGATCCCTTGTAATAACATCTGTCAGCAATCAGACAAAATACAAAGTCCTGACAGAAGTCGTCAGCTCCCTAGTAAGGAAGAAGGTAGTATCGGCAGTATCGACAGAGGAAAGGGGCAGCGGTTTCTGCCTCCCTCTCTTTCTAGTTCCAAAACCAGATGGGTCCTACAGGACCATTATCAACCTAAGACGCCTGAACAGCTTCTTAGTAGAGAAACGCTTCAAGATTGAGACGATAAGGTCAGCAATAAAGCTTCTTTTTGCAGATTGTTTCATGGTAGTACTGGATCTAAAGGATGCATTCTACCAAGTTCCAATTTATCAGGGCCGTCAGAAATTCCTGCGGATTGCCCTGTACGTGAATGGAGTCTTCAGACATTATCGGTTTCAGGCTCTACCCTTTGGCCTGGCAATGTCTCCATGGATTTTCACAAAATTAATGGCAGAGGTGATGGCTCATCTGTGGCATCAAATATTTTGATCAAACGATGCTTAGATGATCTCCTGATCGTGGGGGCCTCTTGGGAACAGTGCAATGCCAATCTTCAAGTAATACATTCCACCTTCTCAGACCTGGGTTGGATTGTCAACCTCGAGAAGTCTAGACTAGTTCCCACCAGATGTAAGACATTTTTGGGATTCATGATGGACTCAAGTTCCCAACTTTGCCTTCTCCCTCAGGAGAAACAATTGAAGATTCAGGCTTTAGTCTCTGCCGCAGTACAGACTCCCCAGATGACATTAAGAAAAGCGGTGTCCCTTCTGGGCTCGTTAAAATGCTGCATTCAGGGGCGTGGCCTGGAAGGAGATGTAAGCGGTCGCACTTCCTAGAGCTCCCGCCGAGTGCCCGCCAATAATCCTGCTACACAGCCTGTGCAGAAGTCCCTGACCCCCTGGAACGGTGCCCGGAGATCCCCGGTACACAGAACAGCAGCGGGAGCAGACCGGAGCCGCTAATATGACCCGCCGCCGTCAGAAAGACGCGGGCGCGGGAGACACCGCGGGCCTCCAAGATGGCGCCGATAAGAGAGAGGAGGCGGAGAAGGCAAACGCTGCTTGCCAGCGGCGTATGGCGGCTGCAGAGAAGCTTGCCCAATTTGCAAGGAAAGAGGAGAGCTGTGCTGGAGGAATGGAAGATAGAGGTGAGGAGGCTGGGGAGGAGGATGAATCCCCCATGATTGAGGGAGAAGAGGAGGAAGTGGAGGAGCTCACACAGGAGAAAGAAAATGGGGGAGCCGGGCAGAACCAGACAGAGGACACTATTCTTGCAGAGCCCACATTGAAGGATGTGTTCGCAGTGGTGTCCTATTGCAAGGAAGCCCTGAAGACACTGACACAGCAGGTCCTAGGAGTGCAGGGAGAGATATCCACAATTAAGAAAGATTTAAAGAAAGTGGACACTAGGACTGGAGCTGTGGAGGAAAGAGTGAGCACAGCAGAGGATCATATAGCAAAAATGCAGAAAATGGAGAAAAAGTATATTCAACAAATGTCTGAGCTTGCTGCAAAAACGGATGATTTGGAGAATCGCTCCAGACGAAACAATTTGAGAATAGTGGGCATCCCTGAGAAGGCTGAGGGGAGAAACCCCACTGAGTTCATTGAAAAATGGCTTGGAGAGAAATTTGGCTCTGAAACTCTGACGAGACTGTTTGCTGTGGAGAGAGCGCATCGGGTCCCTATGCAGCCTCAGCCGCCTGGTAAGGGTCCACGCACAATTCTCGCAAAGATCCTTAACTACAGGGACAGGGATATCATTCTGCAGAAGGCCAGAGATATGGAGGAGCTTACACTTAATGGTAACAGGATCGCCATATATCCTGACTACTCGGTGGTGGTACAGAAGCAAAGAATGAAATTCTCCACTGTAAAGAAGCGTTTGAGAGAGATGAACGTAAAATATTCTATGATCTTCCCAGCAAAACTGCGAGTGACGGCGTTGGGAAAGGTCTCCTTCTTTGTGGATGCTGAGGAAGCCTCGCAATGGCTGGATATTAACACAAGGCGCATCAGGGAAGCTGAAGAATGTGATTGAACTATGAGAATCCTGGATGTGACTTTGACAAGGTGTTGATGACACAGATGGACGCCTGGTTACTGGCTCTGCAACTGTGTTTTTTTTTTTTTGTCTTGGACAGACGACAAGCAGGGGGGCGATAGATCTGATGACTCTTCTTGTTCCTCTTTCTTGTTTATCTTTTTGGACGTTATTTTTCTGCACCCCTGGTCTTATCGGACAAACGGTGTGATAGGCATGGAGAGGGGGAAGATAATGGAGTAATAGGGGGATAGGGGAATGTTGGGAATATTCGATAAATATTGCTGTTTAAATATTATGCGGTTCTAAGGTAATAACTGTTACTAGAATATTTACATTTACAGGTATACAGGTTGGAAATGCTGTTTAAGCGGGCACGGGCGGGCGGGGGAAGAACGCACCAAGATGGTGTGGAAAAGGTATTGTCCATACTCATTGCAAGATGGGAGATGGAAGGTACTGGGTCCTTCGGTGGTATTGGGTCCAAGGTTCGGAGACCCCACTCTCGATGAGAGTACTACACAGACGGTTGGGGAGCAAAAGGGGAGGGTGGGTAGGGAAAGAGGGGGGAAAATGGGAGAGGGGGGGAAGACAGCTAAGCACAGGGACAGCGGCAAAACGAATGCAAATTATCTTGATTGATGGGGGAACGAAATAATATTATTTGCTGGAATGTACGAGGGCTTTCGGATAAGTCAAAAAGAGCAGCGGTTATTCAATATGTGTTGGACTGTAAGCCATCAGTGATATGCCTTCTGGAAACTCATTTGACAGCTGATACAGTAGATCTCTTGAATAGAAGGTGGGCGCAGAAGGCATACCACTCCACTTTCTCTTCATATGCTAGGGGAGTCTCAATATTAATACATAAATCGGCACAATATGAAGAGATAGAAGTGGAAACAGATAATGATGGACAATATGTGATGGTGGTTTGTAGACTGTCTGGACAATTACTATGTGTTGTGGCAGTGTATATCCCTCCGCCATATTCTAGCACAAAACTGAGGAGGATAAGAGAGACGGCAGAAAGGAGAGGGGTAATGCCATTTCTGTTGATAGGAGACTTCAATAATGTGATGGATACACGGTGGGACAGGAGCGCTACTTCTGGGGGGGTTAGTAGAAATACTCTGACCCCATTTGGTTCATTGATACAAGAAATGGGGTTGACGGATCTTTGGAGGGTCAGAAATGTAGAGGAGAGATGCTTCTCTTGTTTTTCGACATCATATGACACACTTTCACGTATTGACATGGCCCTGGGAAACAGTCTATTGGATGGGCTAGTAGGGGAGGTGGAATACCTAGCCAGAGCGGTTTCAGATCACAGGCCGATTCTTGTTTCCCTTAGACGACCGGGATCAGTGGGGACTATGGCTGGAGACTGGAAAATACACCCAGTGTGGCTGCGCACTATTGATATGGTCAAAATTGAAAGGGAATTAGAGGAATTTTATAATTATAATGAGGGAAGTGCGGATCCACTGATAGTCTGGGAAACCATGAAGGCATACCTAAGGGGGATTCTGTTTCGGGATATTTGCAGATGTAAATCACAAAATAAACGGAAGGAAAAAGAAAGTATACAGAAGTTGGAGAGAGCAGAAATGGAAGCGGCAAGTCTGAATAATGCACATTCTCAAAAAATATTACGGGAGGCACAAGAGGAGGTGAATAGAGTCCTTATGGAAAGGGCAGATAGGAAACTGGCATTTCAGAAATTGAGATTCTTTGAAGAGGGGGAGAAGGTGGGTCATCTATTATCCATCATAGCAGCAGCACAGAGGGGGAACCAGTTTGTCCATTGCTTAGTGGGAGAGGGGGGAGAACGAAAAACGAACATAGAGGACATTTTGGAGATATTTGTGCAATTTTATGGGGATCTTTATACTTCACAAGAAGGATCAGATGAAAGAGAGATGGAGGCATTTTTGACTGCAGCATCTTTACCCACTCTGTCCATGGAGGATAGGGACTATTTGGAGACACCTATAACGGTAGACGAAATAGGGGTGGCATTGCATGGCATGGCCAATGAAAAAGCCCCGGGGTCTGATGGACTCCCAGCGGAAGTCTATAAGAGATTAGAAGAAATTCTTTTACCTAGATTGCTGGAGGTTTATGTGGAGGCTAAGAAACATGGGGTATTACCTACATCCATGAGAGAGGCGACTATAGTAGTAATCCCTAAGGAAGGTAAGGACCCTGCGAGCCCGGAGTCATACCGACCTATCTCATTGCTGACGGCAGATGTTAAAATTCTTGCAAAAGTACTGGCTAATCGTTTAACGAAGGTGATTTCACACTTAATACACCCAGATCAGGCCGGCTTTATGCCTAACAGATCTACGGCGACTAACTTAAGAAGATTATTTTTGAATCTGCAGCTGCCGTCGGACAATATGGGTAGAAGGGCTATAGTGTCTCTTGACGCCCGCAAGGCCTTTGACAGTGTGGAGTGGAGGTACCTGTGGAGGGTGATACAGTATATGGGATTTGGACCGCAATTTACATCGTGGATACAACTCCTGTATGCCCAACCTACTGCCAAAATTAGAGTGAATGGAGCCATCTCAAAAAAGATAGACCTACAGAGAGGTACCAGACAGGGGTGTCCGCTGTCACCCCTGCTGTTTGCCATCGCAGTAGAACCTCTAGCCGCTACCATAAGAAACTCCAGTGATATAAAGGGGTTTAAATTCGGTGAATATGTGGAAAAAGTCGCGTTATACGCGGATGACATTTTGCTGTTTCTGGAGGACAGCGGGGCTTCGTTGCGCCATGCCATGCGGACCATTGAGAGTTTTGGGAAGCATTTGGGACTTACTATTAATTGGAATAAGTCCAGTCTGTTTAAAGTAGACCAAGAGGAGATAGGTATGGAAGAGGAAGTGGACTCGGGAGAACTGAGTAGGGTGGAACAGTTCAAGTATTTGGGCATTTGGGTGTCTTTACCCATTACGGATTATTTGCAATTGAACCTTGTCCCGTTACTGACGGTGCTGAGACGTAAGATCACAACATGGAATAAGCTATGTTTATCCGTGGTGGGGAGAGTTAACTTGATCAAAATGATCTTAATGCCCAAATTACTATATATATTACACAACTCGCCCTTATGGATTCCTCAACGCAGACTTAAGCCTATTAATGCCATTTTCCGGGAATTAATATGGGGGAAGAGACAGCCTAGGATTCGGCTAGAAACACTGCAAAGACCAAAGGACGATGGGGGACTGGCACTGCCTCATGCTGGGATTTATTTTTTGGCAGCTCAAAGTCAACACTTGAGGGGCTGGGCATGTAAATCGGAAAACAGCCATGGTATGCAAATATTGGGAAATATAACTGGTAGATCCCCGTTGACTGATGGACTTGAGGATGGGTCTGTAGGTACACTTGGGAAGACATACCCTACGCTTGACCTTGCACAGAAGGTATGGACGAAACTTAAACAATTGAGAGGAGTGACAAATCTGACTAAGTACACTCCCATATGGGATAATGGGAATTTCCCGGAATTAATTAAAATGGGTCGACTCACGGAATGGAAAAATAGAGGTATTGTATATATGCATCAAATTATGGATAGACAGGGATTAAAGACCTTTCAACAACTAAAACTGGAATTTGGACTCCCGGAATCGGGATGGCTTCAGTATTTACAGATACAGCATGCAGTGGGTAAACAGGGTGCGTCCGGTGCCTTAAAAATACAAGATGATATTGTCCTGGATTATGTTTGTCATGAGGGACTCTCGACTGGAGTGATATCATGCACATACAGGGATCTCCTGCATACATACCTCCTTTCATTTCCTATAAAGACACGATCGAAATGGGAGGAGGAAATGGGACACATATCGGATGATAGGTGGACTAGCATCCTGGAATATATACCTAAGTTATCTATTTGTGAATCGGCGAGGCTCTCGCATCTTTATGTGGTGCACAGAGTATATCGCTCGCCAATGGTTATGCACCGAGCAGGTCTGAGGGCTGATTCGGAATGTCCGAGATGTAGAGGAGTTGATGCGGGCATATACCATATGATGTGGTCCTGCCCAAGATTATCCACATACTGGGCGGCAGTAATTAACCAAATAAATAGAGTGTATGGGTGTGAGGTGCCTGGAGAACCGGTGGTTTGCTTACTGGGATATGTGGAGGAAGTGAATATTGAAAATACATTCAAAACAATGATTGCAAAATTGCTCTTTGTAGCAAGGAAATTAATTGCAAAATTCTGGATACGAGAAGTCCCCCAAGTAGGGCGGAATTTATAAAACAGGTGGATAGTCTAATGCATATGGAAAAGGGTATCTACGGGAAAAGAGAAAAAGTAGCGGTATTTGAGAAAATGTGGTTACCCTGGATAAATTCTAGATGAGAGGAGGCAGTGTGTCATTAAACTGTGCCGGATACAAATTGACTTGATTATGCGTTATAATTGATGTGCATTATTGATGATTAACTTACTAAATGTCATTATACGCTGCTGTGTAATGTGCTAGCTGTCGGGTGGGGGGGAGGGAAGGGAGGGTGAGGTTTGGGACTGTAGTTCAATTGTTCATGTGAAAATGGGACATGTTGTCTCAATGCATTTGTGTAATCCTGACTGGTTTAATTAATAAAAATTTATCTGATTAAAAAAAAAAAAAAAAAAAAAAAATGCTGCATTCAAGCGGTTCCCTGGGCTCAGTTACACACAACGGAGATCCAGTGGGAAATACTCAGACTGCACACTCTTGTAGGTTCTTCCTTGGAAAGGAGGGTGGTTGTCTCTTCAAACACCATAGACTTCCTGGGGTGCTGGCGTCATGGGATAACCTGTCTATAGGTGTACACTGGGTTCTTCCGGTATTAGATATGGTCACTATGGACGCAAGCTCCTGGGGGTGAGGTGCTCTTCTTTGGGACCACTCGTTAACAGAGGCTTAGGATTCACACCTTTTTCTGATGTCATCAAATTTGCGGGAGCTCCAGGCCGTGAAAGAAGCCATTCAGAGTTTCTTCCTTACCTTCAGGGCCACCATCTTCGGGTTCAGTCAGACAACAGAGTCTCTGGTGCTTATTTGAATCATCAGGGGGGCACGAGGTCTCTAGACCTAATGAATCTCACTTATGAAATTTATCACCTTTTCTGGTCATCATAATGGGAGACCCAGACAATGGGGTTTAGGGCACTGCCCTCCGGAGGTCACACTAGGTACTACAAATTTGTAGACACCGCCTCCTCCGCTTATAAACCCCTACCGCAGGGAACATCCTCAGTTTTAAACTTAGTGTGCTCGGAGGATCACGCTTTGCTTGCACTTCACTGCATTCTCACTACTTACGTGATGGCGTCTGAAGACAAGGTAATATGGTCCTGATCGGGACCTGCGACAGCCTCCCCGCTCACCCTTGTGGCACACGCAGGTGGAGGTACCGGAGGGCCTAGAGCCTGGACACTTTGTGTTCTCCCGGTACGCTGTCGCACTCCTTTCCATCCCTCTCTGGGGGGCTCTGGAGAGTGGGAGATAGGAGCCTTGCACAGCTCCGCTCCGTCCGAGGCCTCCCTAAATGGTGCTTACAGACCGGACTGGAGCCAGCCCAGTCCGAGGCCTCCCTAAATGGTGCTTACACTCCGGACTTGGCTGAACCCCCGTCCGAGGCCTCCCTAAATGGTGCTTACAGACCGGACCGGCACTGAGGCACTCTGTGTCTCCTGTGTGCCTGGGGGTAGTGTCTGCCACTTTATGTGTCCTGACACTCAGACCGCGCGTTACCCTCGGGTCCGCGGATCTGCAGGTGTACCCTGTGCTGGGGTCACCCTGGCTAACCGCCCTGTGTGTCACAGGGGCTGAGGCCGTAGACTGCTGATCTTAGGATGTAATTGCAGTCTGAGTGTGTGTACTGTGTTTTACACTGTTTCCCGCGCTGCGGGCTCCAGCACCTCCATGATGAGGCTGCCTGGAGGAGAGGAGGCAGCCCTTGCGGTGACGTCACCGGGGGGCGTGTGTATGTGCTTCCCGCGTGTTCTCGGCGCCGCCCACGACTTTGCTGGCGGCGGCCATCTTCTCCCTCACTTCCCGGCTGGGATCTACGGCAGCACGTGTCTGCACTTCAGAGGGAGACCGGAACTCGCGGAGGTCACACACACACACCGCTTCCTCCCACCGCTTTACAGCGGTCGGTAAGCCACCGGGACTCCCGGTCTGTTTGTCTGTACGACCTGGCTTATACATCCCCTACTGTGACTATGTCCTCAGTTAGGAAGCATGCTGCTAAGGCGGCGGATGCCACCATTACCTGTGCTACATGCAATGGTACACTGGTGGAGGGGTCCTGCAATAACTGCGGACGCCCAGAAGCCCGGACTGGCACTGCTGAGACAGCAGCTCCGGTGCTGTACCCTGAGGTTCGGGTGATCCCAGGGCCCTGGGAGACTCAGAATAAGATCAATGAATCTCTGTTGTCCCAGTTGTCCTCCATGTCGCAATCCCTGGAGGCACTTAATAGGAGGCTGGAAGGCCCAGCTACTCCTTCCAGTTACCCCCGGGTGTCTCCCTCTTCTGCTGTGAGACCCCTTAAGCGGGCTCGTCGTGAGGAGTCACCCGAGCTCCAGGCTCTCTCTGAGGGGGAGCGTTCCTCTGATGGTGAGGACGATGATGGGGGTTCAAATTTCGGGTCTGTGTCTGTGTCTGAACCTCCAGACGGGGTGGAGGATCTGGTGTCCTCTATCAACGAGACCTTACGTCTCGTGACTCACCCTGAGGAGGTGACGGTGCACCCGAAGGAGGTCTATCAATGGCTGCGGCTGGAGGCTAGACCAAGTGGCTCCTTTATGGACCATACTAATTTTGGAAGGGTGGTTAGAGCTCCCAGGTTACATCCTGGGCGGCGTTATGTCCGCAAACCCAAGGACAATCGCTTTCCCTTTCCCCAGGAGGTGCTTCAGGAGTGGTCGCAGTCCCCGAAGGTGGATGCTTCCATGACCAGGATTGCTGCACGCTCCCTTTTCTCTGCCTCTGATAGCTCCTCACTGAAGGATGCTACTGATAGACAGGTCGAGCAACTCGCCAAGTCTTCCTATGAGGCTGTGGGGTCGTCATTTGCCCCTAACTTTGCCACGGTCTGGACCTTACAAGCGATCACTACCTGCTTGGATGGTATCACTGACCTGGCAAGGTCCAGTCCAGAGGTCCTGGCACTTACCGAGAGGGCGAGGGCCTATGCGGACTACGCCAGAACGGCGACTCTGGAAACTGCCACTCGCTCAGCTGTGGCTTCGGCCAATGCTATAGCGATCCGCAGGTTGTTGTGGCTGCGTCTTTGGGACTCAGATGCCACATCTAAGAAGATTCTGCAGAATCTTCCGTTCTCTGGTGACAGGCTTTTTGGCACAGAGCTGGACAAGCTGATTAAGGATTCTGCTGAGTCTAAGATACCGCAGAATAAACCTAAGCCACGGTATACCGTTAAGAGGAACCCAAAACAGTGGTCCTTTCGGTCCAGCTCACAGTCATCAGCACCGTCCGCTCGCACGGACCGAGGGGGCAAGCCCGCTTCTCAGTGGCGCTCTAAGAGTCGTCCAAAGAAGCCGGCGGGGGCAGCAGCTGCCACCCCCAAACCCGCCTCTACATGACTCGCTCTCTCTTCCTGCCTCCCCACAGGTGGGGGGCCGCTTGTCTCGCTTTCAGGACGAGTGGCTACTTCACGTTCCAGATCAGTGGGTTCGAGACGTGGTCTCGCGAGGTTACAGGATAGAGCTGACGTCAAAACCGATATCCCGATTCCATCGGTCGGTCCCCTCCCCAGAAAAAGCTCAGGCCTTTTCTTTGGTGTTGGAGGGACTCCGCAGAGACGGAGTGGTGGTCCCGGTGCCTTCCGGGGAGAGGTTCAGGGGTTTTTACTCCAACCTCTTTATCGTCCCAAAGAAGGACGGATCCTTCCGCCCGGTTCTGGACCTGAAGTTGTTCAACCATCACGTGTTGGTTCGGAAGTTCCGTATGGAATCACTGCGCTCCGTGATCGCAGCTGTGTCACAGGGGGACTTCCTAGCGTCCATAGATATCAGAGACGCTTACCTTCACGTGCCCATTGCACCGGCTCATCAGCGCTGGTTGAGATTCGCAGTGGGGGAAGAACACTTCCAATTTGTAGCGCTGCCGTTCGGGTTGGCCTCGGCACCGAGGGTGTTCACAAAAGTGATGGCCTCCATGATGGCTCTCCTGCACGGACAGGGACATGCCGTCATTCCCTATTTAGACGACCTGCTGGTCAGGGCGCCATCGGAACACCTTTGTCAAGTGAGCCTGGATGTGACCATGCGGTCTCTGGAACAGTTCGGTTGGCTCCTCAACATTCAGAAGTCAACGCTAGTTCCGACCCAGTCTTTGACATATTTGGGCATGGACTTCAACACAGCCTCAGCCCTGGTGTCTCTGCCACGAGTCAAACAGATGGCGATCCAATCAGGAGTGCAAGCAGTCCTCCTGTCACCACAATCATCCCTACGGGGGTTGATGAAGCTGGTGGGGCGCATGGTGGCGGCAATCGAGGCGGTGCCTTTCGCACAATTTCGCCTCCGTCCTCTCCAGCTGGAGATTCTCCGCAGGTGGGACAAAAGGACGATCTCCCTGAATCGGCTGGTGACCCTTTCCCAACCGACCAGAGATTCCCTGCAGTGGTGGCTACAGCCACACCACTTGTCTCGGGGCCGGTCCTTCATCAAACCGTCATGGTTAGTGGTGACCACCGACGCCAGTCTGAAGGGCTGGGGGGCGGTGTTCTTACACCACAGGGCCCAAGGCCTCTGGACTCAGTCGGAGTCGGCGTTGCAGATCAACGTGCTGGAGATCAAGGCGGTCTATCTGGCGCTCCTGGCGTTTCAGAGATTCCTCTCGGGACAACCCATTCGGGTTCAGTCCGACAATGCGACGGCCGTCGCTTATATAAATCATCAAGGAGGAACCAGGAGCGCAGAGGCTCTGGCCGAAGTTCACCGCATCCTATCCTGGGCGGAGAACAACAACTGCCTGATCTCCGCAGTTCACATCCCAGGGGTCGAAAACTGGGAGGCCGACTATCTGAGCCGGCAGGGGATGGACGCCGGAGAGTGGTCTCTTCATCCGGACGTCTTCAGAGAAATCTGCAGCAGATGGGGCACGCCGGACGTGGATCTGATGGCCTCACGGCTGAATCATCAGGTGCCGCAATACATGGCGAGGTCATGGGATCCCCAGTCTCTGGGAGCGGACGCTCTGATCTTGACTTGGTCCAGATTCCATCTGCCGTATGTGTTCCCTCCTCTAGCTCTGATTCCCAGGGTGCTGTGGAAGATCAGGTCGGAGTGCAGGGTAGCCATTCTAGTGGCTCCAGATTGGCCCAGGAGGTCCTGGTACCCGGACCTGTGGCAAATGTCAGGCGGACACAGGTGGGCTCTTCCAGAACGCGCAGATCTACTCGCGCAAGGACCATTCTTCCACCTCAATTCCAGGGCCCTCAGATTGACTGCATGGCTCTTGAGGCCTGGCTGCTGACATCCAGGGGTTTCTCCCCTACAGTGGTTGCCACTATGAATCGGGCTAGGAAGCCCGTTTCCAGGAAGATGTACCACAGGACGTGGAAAATCTTTTTTACCTGGTGTGCCTCTGGTGGACGGTCTCCGTGGCCCTTGTCCATCCCGACGTTGTTGGCTTTCCTACAGTCGGGTTTGGAGTTGGGATTATCCCTTGGCTCTTTGAAAGGTCAAGTATCAGCATTGTCAGTGCTGTTTGACAGGCGATTGGCGCTCCTCCCGAAGGTCCGTCAATTTCTGCAGGGGGTGTCGCGGATGGTTCCGCCCTACAAGAGACCTCTGGACCCTTGGGACCTTAACATGGTCCTGGCGGCATTACAGAAACCGCCGTTTGAGCCACTGAGAGATGTTTCTCTATCTCGTCTGTCTCAGAAAGTGGCCTTTCTGGTGGCGATTACGTCTCTGAGGAGGGTCTCAGAATTGGCTGCACTATCGTGCAAGTCACCCTTTCTGGTGGTTCACCAAGACAAGGTGGTGTTGCGCCCACGGCCAGAATTCTTGCCGAAGGTGGTATCAACTTTTCACCTGAACCAGGAGATTGTTCTCCCATCATTTTGCCCCGCTCCCGTTCATCAGGTGGAGTGCGATCTCCATACTCTGGATCTCGTGAGAGCTATACGCATTTATGTGTCCAGGACCGCCTCCTTCAGGAGTTCGGATTCCTTATTTGTTCTTACGACAGGTTGCTGTAAGGGGTCTGCGGCATCAAAGTCAACCTTGGCCAGATGGATTAAGGCTTCCATTCAAGAGGCTTACCGGGCTTCTGGGTTGCCTCTCCCGGTGGGATTGAAGGCTCACTCTACCAGAGCTGTAGGTGCCTCCTGGGCCTTGCGACATCGAGCGTCTGCTCTACAGGTGTGTCAGGCGGCCACTTGGTCCAGCCTGCACACTTTCTCTAAGCACTATATGGTGCATGCCCATGCCTCTGCGGATGCAAGCTTGGGCAGGCGGGTTCTCCAGGCGGCGGTTGCCCACCTTTAAAGGGAACCATGTGTTACCCGTCTTGTTGAGGAACTCTTCCCGCCCTGGGGTATTGCTTTAGGACATCCCCATTGTCTGGGTCTCCCATTATGATGACCAGAAAAAAGAGAATTTTGTTTACGTACCGTAAATTCTTTTTTCTTTAATCATCAATGGGAGACCCAGCACCCACCCAGTTGTTCCGTTGCATGTTTTGCAGTTGATCTGTTCCCTGTTGGGACAGTGTTTGCCGGGTTGTTGAACCGTCTGTGCACGGCATTCTTCCCGATGTTTCGGGTGTGGTTTATTTCCTCCTCGCAGCTTATGGACCAAACTGAGGATGTTCCCTGCGGTAGGGGTTTATAAGCGGAGGAGGCGGTGTCTACAAATTTGTAGTACCTAGTGTGACCTCCGGAGGGCAGTGCCCTAAACCCCATTGTCTGGGTCTCCCATTGATGATTAAAGAAAAAAGAATTTACGGTACGTAAACAAAATTCTCTTTTTTACAGGAGTACCAGATACATCTTTCTGTATTACACATATGGGGGGAACAAAATTGCAGAGCAGACTTCTTTTGCCGATTTCAGTTAAGAAAGGGGGAATGGGCCCTGGATCCAGTTGTCTTCTCTCAGATCGTGGAAATTTGGGGGCTTCCAGAGAT
>JARQOC010000004.1:266716140-266760354 GCA_033576535.1 Allobates femoralis | reverse complement strand
CAGATGAGACAAAAGTAGAGCTTTATGGGCAAGTCAACATAGAGTTTACAGGAGAAAAAAAAGAGGCATTCAAAGAAAAGAACACGGTCCCTACAGTCAAACATGGTGGAGGTTCCCTGATGTTTTGGGGTTGCTTTGCTGCCTCTGGCACTGGACTGCTTGACCATGTGCATGGCATTATGAAGTCTGAGGACTACAAACAAATTTTGCAGCATAATGTATGGCCCAGTGTGAGAAAGCTGGGTCTCCCTCAGAGGTCATGGGTCTTCCAGCAGGACAATGACCCAAAACACACTTCAAAAAGCACTAGAAAGTGGTTTGAGAGAAAGCACTGGAGACTTCTAAGGTGGCCAGCAATGAGTCCAGACCTGAATCCCATAGAGCACCTGTGGAGAGATCTAAAAATGGCAGTTTGGAGAAGGCACCCTTCAAATATCAGGGACCTGGAGCAGTTTGCCAAAGAAGAATGGTCTAAAATTCCAGCAGAGCATTGTAAGAAACTCATTGATGGTTACTGGAAGTGGTTGATCGCAGTTATTTTGGCTAAAGGTTGTGCAACCAAGTATTAGGCTGAGGGTGCCAATACTTTTGTCTGGCCCATTTTTGGAGTTTTGTGTGAAATGATCAATGTTTTGCTTTTTGCTTCATTCTCTTTTGTGTTTTTTCATTGAAGACAAATTAAATGAAGATAATAATGCCAAAGAATTTGTGATTGCAATCATTTTCAGGAAGAAACTGAGCATTATCTGACAGAATTGCAGGGGTGTCAATACTTTTGGCCAACACTGTATGTAGATATTGCGTTGAAAAAACAACAGACATTTGCAGCTAGAACAGTCATTTACCACATTAACAATGTATAGAGTGTATTTGATTCATTTAATGTTAGCTTCATTGAAAAAAAAAATGGGCTTTTCTATCAAGAATAAGGAAGTTTCTAAGTGACCCCAAACTTTTGAACGGTAGTGTAGGCACAGGGTTTGATCACCACATAAGATGTAGACACAGCTCCAATCCACGGGTGGACATACCATTGCTCCAGAAGTCATTTATTCTCACTTCCACGCTTGGACAAGGTGTCTAATGCTCCACAATAAACCAGGTGAGCTGGCTACTGCTCATTCAGGTACTATTGGTCGGTCCAATGTGTTCTCTGCACAGGGACCTGAGGGGCTTCTGGCACAGACACTTAGAGCCTCATATACGGTTCTAGCACAGGATCCCTCCCATCTGCTTCCACCCCTGTAATAAGTGGCTGCTGTGTGCGGATCACAGGTGAGGGGCTCCGTCCTACAGGCAGTGCACATACACAACCACTATGGACTCTTACCCTTGTGACAGTGGGACAAGAAATAGGCTTTGGCGGAGAGATTCTCTCGGTCAAACCTGTCGATGGCTATAGATGGATACTCCTTCATCCGGCCCTGGAAGGAGCTCATGTTATCAGCACAGCCAGGAGAAGCTGCGGACCAGGCAGCCGGGCATTACCGGAAACAGCGGCTCTGCAGGTTACTCCACCATAACAAACCAGCCAATCACCACTCTGCTATGCGGACTCAGCAGCCAATCAGCTACGGGCTTTCCTATATTATCAGGCGGCGCAGCACACAGGCGCCGGGCGGATTCTCCCAGGGAAACATTATATCGGCCAGGTCTGCGCCTCTTTAGTGTCTTGGCTCCGCCCACTGACTTTGGCTGAGCATTTTTGGCCTTTACTACGGAGGCAGCGCGTCAGTTGTTGCTAGGATACCGTAGAGCTGCTGATCGGTGCTTGCCGGTAAGTCATAGACAAAAACAGCTCCTAGACAAGGAAGCCTAATGACCCTCCATATTACATCACTAGTGTGTAGGTGGTGGGGCAGGACGGCCACAGGGGAGGTGACCCCCAGAATAGGATGAATAGGGATGGCGAATACGGACAGGTCACCGGTATTCTCTGTGCTGTTGGGTACCGGGAGCCTCCATGATCTTGGGAGGACCCAAGACCTGTGGATCAGACGCCTACATGCCTGACCCCCTCTATAGAATGTCTGTGGAACTGCTGGAGAAACAGGAGCTCTGCACTCAGATATTTCCACTGGTCCCATAGACAATGAATGGAGAGTGGGATGAGCTTTAGGTGCCTGCTCCATTCATTGTCTATGGGAGCAGTGGAAATATCTGAGTGCAGAGCTCCTGTTTCTCCAGCAGTTCCACAGACATTCTAGAACAGACCTGGGCAAGGGGCAGCCCGCGGGTTGGATCCAGGCTGCCCACTGTCTGTGACCGACCCGTGGAGGTCCGCTGCGGTGCAAGGATGAAAGAGCTCACCGCGTCTGCCGGGACTCCTCCGGTCCAGTGTGCAGCGCACGCAGTTCCCGCTGCAGATAAGTCAGGACCTGTGTGCTGATCCGGTCCGCAGCTGTCTGGGTCCTCCCGGACAGAACCGGACTGGATCATGCCGCAGTGTGAAGCGGCCCAAAGACATCCCAGATTTCTCAGATAAGCACTGGATAGCAGATCAGGCCTTTACCATTGATGTGACTACACTAATGAATGAGCTAAATACCAAGCTCCAAGGCAAAGGCGTCTTTGCACATGAAATGTTCAGCTTGGGCGGCCGTCACACGCTACAATATCGTGAGCGATATTGCTAGCGATCACGTGCACGCGCGATCGCTAACAATATCGCTCACATCGCTGGTGAGCTGTCACACAGACAGACTCACCAGCGATGTGGGCCAGCGAGATCGCTGGTAACTATGGTACACATCGGGTTACTAGGCGCCGCGCGGCGCTTAGTAACCCGACGTTTACCATAGATACCATCTCCCAGCATGGGGCTCTGCCGCTGGGAGATCGTTCATCGTGGTGTCACACACCACGATGAAGCAGATTGATCAAGCGATTATCGCTTGATATGAGCTCCGGCTCCCATATCTGCGATGTCACGATCAAGCGATTTTACAGTGTAAAATCGCTTGATTGCACGCAGCGACGCACAAACGATATCGCTTAAGCGATCAAAAAGCAGATCACTTAAACGATATTGTGCAGGACATTGAAGCGTGTGACGGCCGCCTTGGTGACAGCTTTCATGAGAAAGTTGAAGTTTCTTTCTAGCCAATCGAAAGGCAAAATTCTCACTCACATGCAAAACACTGAAAGAAGTCGCACCATCAGCTGATAACCTTGACAAGTATTCATCAATGTTTGCGACTTTACATGATGAATTTTCCAGAAGATTTGAAGACTTCGCAGCAGTTGAGAGTGAAATGCACATGATTTCTTCTCCCTTTAGCGTACCTTTACACGCCGCAATTTTTGGCAGTGATAGGACGCAATCTAACGTGCGTTTGCACGTTTTTCATGGTAGCCTCAGATCGCCAAAGGCGCTTTTACACGCCGCAATTTTGCCCTCAACCTAAGGCGTTGTGTCGCCACGGAAATCGCCACACCAACAGCGGGAAACATCCGGTAGACTCCCGTCGCCACTTCACATGCCGCAATCCCCAAAGGAATGTGGGCGTACCTGTTCAGCGTGGCGAAAAACATAGGCGTGGCAGGCTGGTGTATACCGTGCCCCAAACACGCTGATTAGGCAACGAAATAGCGTTATGATTGGGCAGCCTGCGCTGGAAGGCTGGCTAATACATGACGCCATTGCCATTGTGTGGTGGTGATTGGACAGCTCTTCAAATATGCCGTCCTGTGAAGTGACAGCCAATGGAAACACAGTAGCCACCACCAATCATCGCTGACGGGGCGCCGTGTCCAGCACGCTGTGCACGCCTCCGGGAAATCAATAGGCGACACAGATTCCATCCCTATCACCCGTTCACACACCAAAAGCCGGGAATGTCACCTTCATAATTGCCTCTGATTTTGGAGCAGTGCTGTGAAATCGGAACCAGGCGCTACCTTTTTTATCACTGCCAAATTCCCCAATTACACGCCGCAACTAGGAGGCAATTTGACAGCGATGGTGCCCCGGGGCGTCATATCGCCGGTCAGATTCCTCGCCGCAGTTGCGGCGTGTAAAGGCCCCCTTGAAGTACCAAATACCAAGTAGCAAGTTTGCTAGCAATTTCACTGGTAATTTGCTGGTTGCAGTGAAATCATGGACACATTGTTCTATTTTGTTGCTGTGTACAAATGGAACAATGTGTCCATGACTTCACTGCAATCAGCAAATCGCCAGTGAAATCGCTAGCAAAATTGCCGCGTGTAAAGGTACCTTTACACGCCGCAACTATCACCGGCGATTGGTAGCAACCGAACGTGCACGTTTTTGACGGTTGATACCGATCACCGATGCCGCATGTACACGCCGCAATTGCGTCGTCAACCCAAGGGAACGTGGTTCCCCGGAATTTGAGACTGATCCTGCGGGAAACATCCGGTTGAATTCCGTCGCCGCTTTACACGCCGCAACGACCAAGGGAATGTGGGCGTACATGTGCAGCGCCGCAAGAACATAGGAGTGACAGAGTTGTGTATTCCGCGCCCCAAACACGCTGATTAGACAACGCAATAGCGTCATGATTGGCCAGCCTGTGCAGGAAGGCTGGCTATGACATGACGCCATTGCAATTGTGTAGTGTGAATGGGCAGTTCTTTAAATATGGCGCCCTGTGAAGAGACAGCCAATTGAAACACAGTAGCCCCCACCAATCATCTCTGATGGGGCGCGGTATCCAGCACGCTGTGGCACGCCCCTTGGAAATCAGTAGGCGACTCAGATTCCATCCCTATCGCCCGTTTACACACTAATACCAGGGCAATTCACCTTCAGGGTTGTCTCTGATTTTAGAACAATGCTCTGAAACCACAACCCGGAGCAACTGCGCACAAATCACACACTCTCGTCTGCACCCTGAACGCGACATGTCGCGTTCCTGGTGCTGACGCATGCGCACAAATCACTTATTGCAGTGAATGGGTGAGCACGGCCATCTGCACCCGAGCGCAGGCACCTGCGTCCCATGTTAAACATAGGGACTTGCGGTGCCTGCGCGAAGCTTTCGGATCACCTCAGTGTGCTGTTCTTCGCATATCCACCTCAGATATTGAACCTAACTTCAATTAACTTGTTCAGGCCCTAAACAGGCTAGATTACTCTCATTGAACATTTTCATGTTATTTAAATGTTTCATTTACTGTTCTTTACTAAGTTAAAGGGATGCCGGTCTTTAAAACACTAACATGATATCTTGACGTAAAATAGCAAGTTCTTCTAAACACTGTTAAATTTAACAATTTTCTAAAGTGAACAATCACAAGCTGGTTGCAGTTCATCATCTCATCATTGCAGAATGATGTAAGTAGCTCCTCCATACTTTCATTGTATTGTAAATCTTTGCATTGTTTAACATATTGTTTGTTTATGAAAAGATAGCATATGTATACTACATATACAGCAAGTATTGGGTAGAACTGAGTTAATTATATTAGTCCGGCCCTCGAAAAACATCCCAATTTCTCAATCGGCCCCACCCCTGTTCTAGAGAGTGGGGGTCCAGCATGCGCACCTCTGCTCCACTCAGGATCACTGGGCCCCATGGGCGTACATAGAAACGAGGGCCCCATACCAAAAGTTCTAATTGGACCGTCTCCCATCTTAAAAGAAAAAATGTGTATTTGTCTGGATCACATAATAGACGGTCACAACTTTGCAGCCCTTTCAAAGCAATTCTCCCCCTATTGAGGCTCCATGATTGCACTTTCATTGCAGCCATAAAGTATGATGCCAACAAAAGTGCCCCACAAACACTGTATGATCCCCCACCGTGAACTCCCCACAAACACCGTATGATGACCCTACTATACAGTATAATGGCTCTCAAATAGTCCTGTATAAAGGCTTTCTGATAGCTGTACAAATATTATCATGGCCCCACAAAGCCATTCAAATATTAGAATGGCCTTCCATATAGTAATGGGTCCCACATAGTCCTCCATATGGTTTAATACACCCTTTGGAGCGATGCTGCGCGTTCAGCGGGTGACCAACGATAGATTTATGAACCGGTTCATAAATCTGCAATCAACGACTCGTCGGTGATAGGTGTCACACTCAACGATGTCGCTTACACATCACTGCAACATTACCAAACCAGTGACGTTGCAACAATATCGTTACCGATATCGTTGTGTGTGACGGGCCCTTTAGGCCTTCACATTTATGAGATCTGTATAACCCCGCCCCAATCACGGAGTGGCAAACTTCTGCCTATGCACAGTGTACACAGAAAGCTGCCAAGCAGTAATGTGGGTGAGGTTTTTACAGAGCTCAGCATTCAGAGAACTGATAGATCTGCTGCAGATAAAAAAGTAATTTTATCAAAACTGCGGCAAGCAGCCCAGTAAGTGGCACTACACTGGCATCAGGGTCCCAAACCCTACATTATTTTGCTTTCACAAAGAGAGCAAAAACCAGTTGACAGATTCCCATTAAAGGGGTGGTCTGAAGGCAAAGTAATGTTCATTCTAAATCTAAATCACAGGATAGGGGTTTACAATCAAAATTACTTTGGTCTTTGGACCACCTCATTTACCTTTTTTTCCGATACATGACATACTAGGTGTGCCATGTGCCGACTCTCTCCCTCTGATGTGTGCTCCTGCAGTGAGCTGACATCATTCCTCACACATCTCAGCTGATATCATGAGCTGAGATGTGTATCTAACAGTGCAGCACCGATCCACGATCCGATCAGCGCCATTAACCCTGACTGACAGTGTCGAGCCCACTGGGACGGGTACTCGGTGCTGGACCGGGTCTGCTAATGGGGATGTCACAGGCGGTCCTGGTCCGGACTGTGTGCTGGGCCTGGCATTGAAAAGGGGAATATTTACAGGGGATAATGTCAGTCGTGACGCCACCCACGCCTTGTGGTCACTAGTGGGACCACCGCTGCTGCAGAGCCTACAGGGATGATGTTATAGCAGCTTAGGATGAAATAGTTCTCCGCGGGTAGAACTTGGTTCTCCGGGCAGTGATGTAGTTAGAGTCTATAGTGTAGTGTAAGCTGGTAGTGGATGCAATACACTTACTGTCCTGCTGCTGCAGCTTTTCCTTTCTCCAGGGTCCTGAGCTGACAGGCTGTGGCTCTCCAGTTGCAGGCTGTGTTCCTCTGCAGACCTGTCTAGAGGGAATCATGTGCAGGCAATAGGAAAACATGCAAGGGAGTCAGAGTCAGGGTTCACCGTGTTTACTTCTTAACCTTCTCTCCGTTACAGTTCAGTCACAGTTACAGTTCACAGCACAAGTCTTACACGGGCACAACTCTCCCCTCCGTGTTCCTTTACTCCCTGCAGCCAGGTTGTTCCTTCTATGACCCCTCACTCGTTCTCAGTCCTTTCCAGGCTTTCGACTCTCTCTCTTGCTCACTTGGTGTGTGTGACTCCGGACAGTATGGCGGTGGCTCGGACCCCTGTGGGCCCTCCGGGTTGCCACTGAGCTGCCCATTCTTTGGGGTAGGAACCCTAACTTGTAGCTAGAGTCCCCCGTTGGTTGTCTGGGGATACCGGGTGAATCAACGGTCCTCTTCAGAGCCGACACTCTGCTTCTAGCCTAGCCTCCAATAGTCCTCCTGGGTGAGGCTCTACCAGGCTCCTTCTAACCGTGTCTTTGGGCTCAATAGGAGGGCTACTCCGCCTGTAGTCTGCTGTCTCGGCCGTGGTTCTAGGACCCAGTGCTACTGGTCCCTCTCGTCCCTCACACTCCTGGGGTGCTGGCTCCGGATGGACTTTCTCTCTGTAGCTCACACTGGCTCTCCAGATTCTGCGCTCCTTCCACCCCACTCTTCCAAGACATGTGCTTCTGTCTTTGCATCTCAGCCTACACCGGCCTACTGACTCCTTTCTCCTCCCCCTGCTCTATATCTACCCTCTGTCACCTGACCTGCTTGTCGGTCCAGCCACTGTCTCTAAACCCACCACCCCTTGCCTGCCTAGAGTCCCAGGCTTCGGGTTGAGTGCTGCTGCTCTCTAGTGGTTGTGTGGTCTATTTGTGAGGGTGTTGGGGTGCAACTGTCGTTCCTCCTACCTGGCTGCAGCTCCCTATGTGGCCTCCTTGTCGCAGGGGCGCCACAACAGCGTGATGCAAAGTACCCAGCGGGGATCGCGCTGATCCCCTTCAGGATTGCGGGACCTGAATGCTTTACCTGGACAGTCTGAGGTCTTCTGATGACCCCGAAAGCTGTCATAATTCACTTCCTGCCTGTGATGTCCCAGTGACATCACAAGCAGGGAGTGATCATTTCCTGTGTCTTTAGATGAGCAGCATCTCATCTAAGACAAAGGAAGTGATCAGACTGTGCAGACTGAGGCCCTCTAGTGGCCAGTGTAAAATATAAAAAAAAAATGTTTTTAAAAGTATGAAAAAAATCATAAAAGTTCAAATCACCCCCCTATTGCATCATTGAAAATAAAACTATTATAAAAAATAAAAAATACACATATTTGGTATTCCCACATTCAGAAATGCCTAATGTATCAAAATATAAAATCAATCAGAGCTGTAAACTGCGTAACGGAAAAAAAAGTCCAAACGCCAAAATGACGTTTTTTTTGGTCACCGCAATATTGCAATAAAATGCAATAACAAGTGATCAAAACAGTCCCTTAGACAACATTAAAAGTATACATGTTTGGTATCTACAAACTCGAACCGACCCAAAGCATCACACCGTCACGTCAGTTTTACCATATGGTGATCATGGGCGAAAAACCCAAAAAACAAACGTGCAATTGCACTTTTTTTGCAATTTTACCACACTTGGAATTTTTTCCCCATTTTCCTGTACACTATATGATGAAATAAATGATTGCATCTGAAAGTACAACTCATCCTGCTAAAGACAAGCCATCAAATGTCTATATTGATGGAAAAATAAAAAATGTATGGTTCTCTTGGAAGCAGGGGAGCGAAAAACGGAAAATCCTGGGGGTGAAGGGGTTAAGCATTTTTTTTTTTTATTTATCATGAACATTTCAGTGTGTAAGAACAGGAAGGGGCAGAGAGATGTTAATAGTTCTGATAATCATGTCTCACGACATCTAATGAATATGATGGTGGGTTTACACCCTTCAATATCATTGCGATATCGCAACTCAATGGCGCGGGAGCGCGCATTTAGTGCACGTTTCTCCCGCATCGCATCGGATGTTTACACGCTACGATATCGGAATACAACGTCCGTACGATGTCTACGCCCCCCAACCCAGGAACGATCATTTAACATGGGAGTGAAGGGGTGACTTAGAACATCGCATCGTAGTTGGGCTGTCACACAGCACGATCCGGCTCCAATCTCCCTTCAATATCGGGGCATTGAATAGCACGCTCATTCAATCCCCGATATCGCATTGACATCGTTCCTGCATCGTATTGGACGTTCACACCATACAACGCAGGAACGATATCGGGTCCAACGATCGAACCACGTGACTTTTCATTGAAATCGGACTACGATATCGCAACGTGTAAACCCGCCATGACATTTGCTCCTTGGGGTCGTAGCCCTGTAAGAAGCCTCTTTTGGAGGCATGGTTTTTGCATGCAGTGCTTTGCAGCTGGATTCAGAGGGCGGCTTTGGCCATGACACAGGACACTTATCCAAGGATTGCAGTATTTATTTTACTTGCTCATATAGTACCAATGATTCCACAACATTTTAGGGTGCATGTGCACGATCCGGAATAGCAGCGTCTTACCCATAAGGTGAATGCAGGGAAAAGCCACCTTGCACTGAACACAGATCGTGGGTAAAGGCTGCTGCGTTCTCCCTGTGGCTCACCCGCGGCTTCCCATAGGTCCAGAGGTACTGTGTCCAACATGCAGTGCATCTCACATACCCTTACAGACAACATCATCACTATACACATAGGGAATTTAGATTGAGAGCCCCAATCAGTATGTCTTTAGAATGTGGGGGAAACCGGAGAACCTGGAGGAAACCCACACAAACACAGGGAGAACATACAAACTCCTTGCAGATCTTATCCTTGGTGGGATATGAACCACCTAAGACCTCTGTACTGCAAAGTAAAAATGCTAAAACTGAGCCACCATGCTGCCTAGTCATATGTGGTTTCTATAGTGCAAGTGATTGGAGTCATGTTGTGATGTTCCAGGTACTGCATGAATGTAGCTGGTCCTGACATTTGTAATTTGTGTATCGCAGCTTTAGTACCCTAGGGTTGTATACGGTCCCATTTGCATGCATTATGCTGAAATGTAGCAGTGTTATAGATCGTTTCTTTGTTGCTCGACCTACTCCATACCCATTATTGCCAATTGGCATCTGGTGTATTTCCATGAATGCAACAGTCACCTTGGACTTTGTTATAAATCATTAGGGTCTGCTGGCAACGCTAGTGTCCTCTGTGCTTCCAAGTCTGGGCTATGCTATGGTGTCACCCTTTATGTTTCGGCACTGTACTTTCCATTGCTAATTTGCTTCTGTTCGATCTTTGTTATCATAGTACCCAGAACAGATTTTGATTTCTCATTTCACAGGAGACACCTGTATGTCTACAAGTAGTTGTCCTATGTGGGGATATTCACACCAAGGATGTTCAGCGACAGAAATATAAGACTATATTCACACAAGACGAAAAATATCTACTCTGTCTTTGGCAACAAAATTTAAAAAAACAAAACCCTAAACAAGACTGAAACAAATCTGTGACACAATCTGTATGTGGCGGCACAGTGGCTCAGTAGTTAGCACTACAATAGCCTTGCAGCACTGGGGTCCTGGGTTCAAGTCCCACCAAGGACAGCATCTACAAGGAGTTTGTATGTTCTCCATGGGTTTGTGTGTATTTCTTCTGGGTTTTCTGGTTCCCTCCCACTCTCCAAAGACATACTGATAGGATGTTAAGATTGTGATCCCCAATGGGGACAGTGTGTAAAGCAATGTGTAATTAACCCTAGAATGTTACTTTTTTCCTATGTATATTTCAGACGTCAAACATTCTAGGGTTAATGTAGTTAAAAATCTGAGAGAGATGTTGAGCCCACTGGGACGGGGTACTCGGTACCGGACCGGGTTGCTGCTGGGGATGTCACGGAGGGCCTGGTCCGGACCGTGTCCTGGGTTCCGCAAGTAAAAGGGGGTATTTACAAGGGACGAATGTTTGTCGTGACGCCACCCACGGTGTGTGATCAGCAAGGGGACCACCATTGCTGCAGAACCTCCGGGGAAGATGTTGGGCAGCTTAGATGGAACAGCTCTCCATAGGTAGAGGCTGGTTCCCCGGGGCAGTGGTAATTAGAATGTATGGTGGATATGATAGATGTGGTAATAAAGGGATTGATAGTGGAGACAGGTTCAAGGATCACACACTCACGTTTCTAAAGTTTTCCAAAGCTTTACTGCAGATGTTGTAGCAGATTATTGTCCATGGAGTCTGTACTGGGGCCGGGTTGCTCCCACCCTGTCCGGGTCCTCAGCTTCCTCCTGCTGCGCTGTGTGTGGCCCTGCTGCTGCTTCTAGCTGAGCTGCTGGCACTGTCTCTCTCCTCACAGGTACCCCTTGGATAGGCAACTTGAGTCTTCCGTGTACTGCTGACCCCGCCGTGTTGCTTCGCTCTGGTACAGTGTCGATCTAGAAACTCCTCCATCCCGGGATTTACTGTGCTGTGTGTGTCAGTCACAGTTTCGGATGCGGTGTCCGTTCTGTGCGCTCCTCCGGGGTGAGTGGTGATGGCACTCAGTCTCCCAGATGTGTTCCTCTGTCTTCAGTTCTTCTCTCCTCAGACCCTGGCTAGGCCTGGAATCGATGAGCGGACTATAGAGAAGCCTGACGCAGCTCCTTTACACTACAGTCTCCCTCAGTTCTCCCAGGAACTGGACTCTTCACAGTACTACCTCGTACTGAACTAACTCTAGACTAGACTACCTTCTTCCTCTTGACTCGGAGTATATAAGGGAGCTGGTTTAGCTCCCCCTCCTGGCCCAGAGGTGCTAGTGTCAGTGTGTTGTGGGGAGGGAACCCGTGTGATGTTACTGTGGCACATTAACCCCTGGGGTGCCACATTCCCCCTTAGTTAAAGATAGTACTCCAGGACTGTGGAAAACAAGTAAACAAAACAGTTAATACAATTAATATTTACAGAGACTTAAAAGTAAAAAGTACAAAAATCACAAAATTTGAAAAGTGTCCAAAAATTCAAAAAGCAGTCTTTCTGGGGGTTTAGTCTGTTGCCTCCGGGCTGATGAATATATACAAGAGAGTTCTTACCACAACCAGTCCGTAGTATATATGGTCCATTAGTAAACAAGAAAAGTTCAAAGTTCAAGAATTTATCGTAAGTTCGTACAGGATAGTCTCTGTAGGTACTGGGCTTTTTTAACGTTGCACTAACTATGTACATTTGTCCACGAGCGTTTCTGCTTAGGAGGCCTGGATTCGCTACTCCACCCCCAGGCACTTGCTTTCCCTAACTTAATGTGTATGGGCGTCAATCCAGTTCCTCCACCCTCTTGGACACAGTCTACCGGGTTCAATTTACATTTACACAAACATTTTTACACTTTACAGTTAATTTGACATATTACTCTTTGTACCTAGCCGGTAACTGACCTTGGGTACTACGCTCTGATCTGCGTAAAACGGGTATACTACTTGCATGTAGGCTATTGGTGCTGGTGGACATGTACCTATTTGGAGTGTTTGGTACTGTGGCAGGTGGAGGTCTGACTGCAGGACTGGCAAGTTCACTGGGACCAGGAATTGGTTTTCCTCTACGGGTTCTACTTCCAGTTCTTCAAGTCTTGGAACTTCTTCTGGTAACACGGGTTCTGGTGTTGGTTCTACCATTGAAGGGAAAGCAATCATTGGTACTACAACTGCTCCGTAGTAATTTGGCCATGTTTTGGGGAAATCTCCTAGTACTGTATGGAATACTTCTTCTTCTTTCTCTTCGACAGGTTGGACCTGCATGGGTACTGTTACATCAGGTGTCTTCAGGGTTTCAGGACACAGTTTGAGTTGGTCTCTTGATACAACTATTAAAGTTCTTCCTTCGTCTTTACTTATTAGACACCTTTTAACATTGTCTAGGTTAGATGATAAGACTGTGTATGGGGTTGTTTCCCACTGATTATCCAATTTGTTAGAGTGTCTCTTTCTCTTGAGAACTTGCTCACCAGGTTGTAATGGAGTTGCTTGAGCATGTTTGTTAAAGGTTTTCTCTTGTCTTGCTCTAGCTTGCTGAAGATTTTTCTCTACACACTCTTGTACTTGACGATACTGTTGCTGACGTAAGGTATCCCAATCAGATTCTTCCAGTTCTGTGTCTGGTTTTACGATTCCCACATCTAAATCAATTGGTAGCTTACCGGGTCTTGCACGCATAAGGTAGGCTGGAGTGCAGTTTGTAGAACTCACTGGAACATGGTTGCATAAGTCTACCAAATCGGGTAATTTATCTGGCCATTGATTTCTTTCAGACTTTGGTAATGTTTTCAACAGGTCTCAATTACAATATGGTTCATCTTCTCGCATAAGCCATTTGTTTGGGGATGGTACGCTGTCGTGCGGATCTTCTTACAGCTGTACATATTGCAGAATTCCTGAAAAATCTCTGATTCAAAAGCTGGACCTTGATCTGCAAGGACTTGTTTCGGGTAACCATTCAGTCTACAGAAATGTGTCTGAAACGCTCTTGCTGCTATCTTCGCTGTCAGGTCCTTGACGGGTACCATCACTAAGAAGCGTGAATAATGGTCCACGATGGTTAAGGCATAGAGATAGCCTGACCGGCTTGGTGACAACTTGACGTGGTTTAACGCAACTAGCTCGAGTGGTTGCTTGGTTACTATGGACTGGAATGGGGCTCTCTGTTGATCTTTTCTTCTGAGGCTGCACGAGCCACATTTTCTACACCAATCTTCAATTGATTTTCTGATGCCAACCCAATAGAATCTCTCTCTCAGGAGCACTTCCAACTTCTTGCATCCGAAATGACCTGCACCGTCGTGGTAGGCTTCTAAAACCATTCTGATGTCTCGCTTGAGTACGATTATCTGCCAGACCAGTTCATGTATGTTAGGGTTGGTATGCCTTCTGCAGAACGTCCCTTGATACAGGAACAACTTGCCTCTCTCTTTCCAGAGTTGTTGGTTCTCAGCTGGGGCGTTCTGGTTAGGGTACACACCTTGTTGTGTAAGCAGTTCTTTCACTAGCTTCACAGCTCGATCACTATCTTGGGTATCAGCCCATTCATGGTGTGCTAACGGGTTAAGACTTGCCTGTTGTTCTCTTTGGTAGATGCCGGGTTGATACTTGTCTACCTTTGAACGATAAAAGGGCAGTAGTTCAATCTCTTCCAACTCTTCCGGTTCCTCTTCCATGTCTTCCAGGTGTGGCATCTGGGATAAGGCATCTGCGTTCCCGTTCTTGCGGCCTGCCCTATATTTGATGACAAAATTGTAGTTAGACTGCCGGGCTATCCATCGCTGCTCCAATGCACCTAATTTTGCTGAATCCAGGTGAGTCAACGGGTTGTTATCCGTGTAGATGGTGAATTTTGCAGCTGCCAAGTAGTGCTTGAAACGTTCAGTTACAGCCCAAACTACTGCCAGTAGTTCTAACTTGAAGGAGCTGTAATTATCGGGATTTCTTTCTGTAGGCCGGAGCTTCCTACTTGCAAAGGCAATAACTCTCTCTTTGCCTCCTTTCTTCTGTGACAATACTGCTCCCAGTCCCACATTGCTGGCATCCGTGTATAGAATGAATGGTTGATGGTAATCAGGGTATGCCAGGATCTCTTCTCCCGTCAGTGCACATTTCAGCTTGTTGAAGGAGTCTTCTTTCTCTTCACTCCACTGGAAAGGAGGATTATGGGTAGAGGATCTTTTTGACTGTCCTACCAGGATGTCTTGCAGGGGAGCTGCTAGCTTCGTGAATCCGCTGATAAATCTTCTATAATAGCCTACCAGGCCCAGGAATTGCCTTACTTCTTTCACGTTTGTAGGTCTTGGCCAATCCCTTATCACTGTGACTTAATCAGGATCCGGTGCTACTCCCTCTGAACTCACGACATGTCCCAGGTACTGTACCTTTGGTTTGAGAAGGTGGCACTTGGATGGCTTGATTTTCATGCCGTATCCGGATAAGGCTTCAAACACTTCTGCCAGGTCTTGTAGATGTTGCTCATACGTCTTGGAGTAGACTATGATGTCATCTAGGTCCAGGAGGACAGTTTCAAAGTTCTTATGTCCTAGGCAGCTCTCCATCAGGCGTTGGAAGGTCCCGGGTGCGTTGCAGAGTCCGAACGGCATACAATTGAACTCACAGAGGCCCATCGGCGTAGTAAACGCTGTCTTCTCCTTGTCGGCCTTGGCCACAGGAACCTGCCAGTACCCACTAGTCAGATCAAGGGTGGAAAAGTAGTTAGCAGATTTTAATGCAGCTAAGGACTCCTCAATCCTAGGTAATGAGTATGCGTCCTTATGTGTAATGCTATTGATCTGCCGGTAATTTACGCACATTCTCATGGTCCCGTCCTTCTTTTTAATTAACACTAGAGGTGCTGCCCAGGGGCTACAACTGTCTCTTATTACCCCTGCAGATTTCATTTCTTTGAGCATGTGTATGGTGGTTTGGTAGTGAGCGGGTGGTAATGGTCTATACCTCTCTTTTATAGGCTGATGGTTACCTGTGGGCATAGTGTGCTCTACCTCTTTAATCTGCCCAAAGTCTAATGGGTGTTTGCTGAATATTTGCTCATATTCTTTCACTACCCGGTATACTCCATGCTTGTGATGGGGAGGTGTAGAACTGGTACCTACATGTAGCTTTTGGCACCAATCCTCCAGCTTTTCCCCTGAACCATTGTCATCCGCCTGATTTGACGGGTCCAAGGGCTCGACGGCTGTGATGGCATTGTTATCAACCGTGTACAATTTAGCCATGGTAGCATACTTTGGTAATGTGACCTCATCCTCTCCGCAATTTAACAGGCGTAATGGCACTCTTCTCTGGTTTACCTCAGCCACTCCTCTAGCTGTGAGTATAGTAGGTCTGTCTGTGTACACGGGTTCTACCAGGGCTTGATAGTCTTGCCCTTTAATGCCTATTGCGGCTCTACACCAGACCAACATTTCAATTTTGGGAGGTATTACAATGGGTATTGGATCACTTACCCGTACACTGCCGATTTCACCTCCGGATATGTCTACCTGTTGCTTCAACATCAGGGCTTGTCCGGTTCCGGCAGTCTCGGCGATTTGCTGCAAAACACTTATCACCTCGGAAAAACATTTTTCAATTACATTCATTCCTAGCAGCATCACTGGCTCACGTTCTCGCCGGTCAACATCTACGATTATAATACCCTGGTTCTGCAATTCTACCTTCCCAATCTGAATGGTCACTTTTCTGAACCCAACCAGTGGTATTAATTGTCCATTACTAGTTCATATGTCCATTGTAAAGTCAGTTGGAGCACTAGTAATGTCTGAATCAGCCCAGTACCTTTTATATAAAACATGTGGAATTGATGTTACCTGGGACCCGGTATCCAACAAGGCTCTAAAGGGAATGCCATCCAACACGATAGGGATAACTGGCTGTCCTCCCACGAATCTGTCATACCAGGCTGAAGGACCTGTAGCATTCCTACCTGAGGAGCGGCCCGCCTGCCCAAGGAATCGTCGTTTAAAGCACGCTCTCGGGCAAGGTGACCTGTTTTCTGGCAACGGCTGCAAATGGGCTGTCCATCCAGTTGGTAGCAGTCGCTGGGTCGTCCTCTCGTCGCTTGGTATCTCCTGGGCCTCATCCACGGGACATCCTCTCTGCTGGTCGCCAACTCGATCTTGGGTGCAGGCTTGGATCCACGCAGCTCATTGATGACTTTAGCCATTGAGATAACGGTGTCTGTCAGGGCATCTAGCTTTTGATTGAGGACCTCATTAGAGATAGGTTCCCGGTTTTCAGCAGCGGTTGTTACATGGCAGATGTCGCTGGCGCTGCCGGTTGCTGAGGTGCTGCTGCAGGGTCCGGTATAGATTTTATATCCCGGGGCTCTTCTAGCTGCTGCAGACGGATGGCTCTGTCTTTCAACTCAGCAAATGTCATGTTAGGGTTCTGAAGAAGTATCATACTCAGCTGTCCTCTGTGGGAAGGGGATAGGAGGCCCTCTATGAATTGGTCGAGTAGCATTTTATCAGCTCCCGGGGCTAAAGCAGGTTCTGCCAGTTTAAGGGCTTTGAGTGCTTCCAGCAGATTTAAGGCATAGTCTCTGGCACTTTCTTTGGGCTTCTGGTGACATGCAAAGAACCTCATCTTAACCCGGGTATCAGCAGTAGATTCAAATGTTGCTTTTAGTCCAGCTACTAGACGCTCTACAGTGTCCTTATCCCTGTCCAGCCAGGACGCAACCTCCCCCTGTGCTTTGCCCGTTAATTGTCCAATAATCATTCCTACACGTTGGGCTTCAGTGAGGGGGTACATTACATAATAGGCTTTTATCTTTAGCAGAAAGTCATTAAGCGTATTAGGCTCACCAGAGTATTGGGGCAGCCACATTGCCCCTGGAGTATACGGCATCAGGAACAGCATGATAGGTGCTGCTCCTTGCGCCGCTGTACCGCCGGGTGCTATTGCTTGATCCGGCGCTGCAGCTCCACCAGCTGCTCCGCCACGCTTGGCGCCGCTGGCTGCGACATCCTGGCCCCCTTAGTTAATGTTCGCCCTCCTGTCTTCCGCTTCCGTCCGGATGTCTCTTGGAGGTTCTGCGGTGCACCAGGGATCTTATTCCCCGCTGGATGTCGTCAGCACCAGGGAGGAGACTGGATTTGCGCCACTGCAGGGTACCGCCCTCTTTCTTTCCCGCGCGCCGCACGTTTTAAAATGGTGCATTTTCAAAAGTACAGTTCTGATGGCGCAGCTTAAAAACAGTTTTCACATTAATCACGGCACACAATGCCCATTTTACCGGGCATGGTAGATCCTGTTTGTGACTCCAGGTTGTGGAGCCCACTGGGACAGGGTACTCGGTACCGGACCGGGTTGCTGCTGGGGATGTCACGGAGGGCCTGGTCCGGACCGTGTCCTGGGTTCCGCAAGTAAAGGGGGTATTTACAAGGGATGAATGTTTGTTGTGACGCCACCCACGGTGTGTGGTCAGTAAAGGGACCACCGCTGCTGCAGAACCTCCGGGGAAGATGTTGGGTAGCTTAGATGGAACGGCTCTCCGTAGGTAGAGGCTGGTTCCCCGGGCAGTGGTAATTAGAGTCTATTGTGGATATGATAGATGTGGTAATAAAGGGATTGATAGTGGAGACGGGTTCAAGGATCACACACTCACGTTTCTGAAGTTTTCCAAAGCTTTACTGCAGATGTTGTAGCAGATTATTGTCCACGGAGTCTGCACTGAGGCCGGGTTGCTCCCACCCTGTCCGGGTCCTCAGCTTCCTCCTGCTGCGCTGTGTGTGTGTGTGTGGCCCTGCTGCTGCTTCTAGCTGAGCTGCTGGCACTGTCTCTCTCCTCACAGGTACCCCTTGGATAGGCAACTTGAGTCTTCCGTGTACTGCTGACCCCGCCGTGTTGCTTCGCTCTGGTACAGTGTCGATCTAGAAACTCCACTATCCCAGGATTTACTGTGCTGTGTGTGTCAGTCACAGTTTCGGATGCGGTGTCCGTTCTGTGCGCTCCTCCGGGCTGAGTGGTGATGGCACTCAGTCTCCCAGATGTGTTCCTCTGTCTTCAGTTCTCCTTTCCTCAGACCCTGGCTAGGCCTGGAATCGATGAGCAGACTGTAGAGAAGCCTGAAGCAGCTGCTATACACTACAGTCTCCCTCAGTTCTCCCAGGAACTGGACTCTTCACAGTACCACCTCGTACTGAACTAACTCTAGACTAGACTAGACTACCTACTTCCTCTTAACTCGGAGTATATAAGGGAGCCGGTTTAGCTCCCCCTCCTGGCCCAGAGGTGCTAGTGTCAGTGTGTTGTGGGGAGGGAAGCCGTGTGATGTTACTGTGGCACATTAACCCTGGGGTGCCACAGAGACATGTGTACCTGGACCCACGCTGCTTAAATCAAGGCAAATAAACGATGTTGATCACAAAATAATTCCTTTATTCCTCCTATGTGTTTCGGAGCCAGTCCCAACTCTTTCCTCAGGGAGCAGGAGTCGGGGCTGGCTCTGAAACGCGTAGGACGAATAAAGGAATGATTTTGTTATCAACATTGTTTATTTGCCTTGATTTAAGCAGCGTGGGTCCAGGTACACATGTCTCTCTCAGATTTTTAACTACAGTGACCGTAAGGAGTGTGGACCCTGCAGTAGCTGTCATTTCCCGCTTCCATGCTGGTTGTGTGCTACACAACCCTTCCAGGTGAGCAGATATAATTTTCACTAGCCTCACCATATATAAAAGATAAGACCCTATCTGCGCTTCTTTCCATTCTAGTGCATTTCTCATGCTAGGGTTAATGGCACTATATAAGTGAATAAATATTATTACTATTCCACTTTTCTATATTGAACATTGATTTGACAATTATCAGGTTACTCTTTTTTCGTCAGGCTTTAATACCCCTTAAATCCCCGTCACACACTACCATATCGGTAACGATATCGTTGAAAAGTCATGGGTTTTCAGTCGTTCTAACGACGTCGGTCAGTGTGACATGTACATCCGATCAATGATAAACGGGCAGATCGTTGATGGGAGGTTGGTGAACCGGACCATAAAACAAACGATGAGCGTTCGTTCAACCTGCAGAATGGGTGTGTGTGACACCTCGATAACGATGTCATTAACAAACTCGCCTATTGAGAAGTGAAGGATGTAGGCGAGCTAACAATCGCAAGTATTGATCGCTTGCCGCGGAATCGTTGCTGCGTCGTTGATATCTATACGTGTGACACTTCACTAGCGATCATTGAACATCGTTCTAGAGATCTACGTCAAGTCGGATCGTTCATCGGATCGTTCGACCAATGAAGCGTGAGACGGGGCCTTTAGAGGTGGAGTTTCACCTTTACTTATAAAGACACCAAGTGATAGCATTTATGGCATTTTGTAAGGTGGCGCTAATTACAACAACTGGCGCTGCTACTAACTCTGGAGATGCAGCAATCGTACCAAGGACAGGATTGTACCTATGGGCAGTGACATTAAAATCAATAATCAACCTTGCTTGATGTAAAAAAATGAATGAAGTGCAACAGTGCTGTTTTTTCCAACACTTTCTTACTTCCCTCTTCAGAGACCAATTTGACTTAACTGAATCCAGCCAGAAGCTCTTAGCACAATGTCGGATGCAGAAGCCGGGGCCATTAGCTCTGAAGTTAAACCAAAATCAATGACTCGTGCAAAGAAGTGGTCGGATGAGATAGAAAACCTGTACAGATTCCAAACTGCTGGATACAGAGATGAAATGGAGTACAGACATATAAAGCAGGTGGACATGGTGAGATCTGTGTGCACACATATTACTGGAGTAAAAGCAATAAACTGTATATAATATCCATCTATCAGCCATAGAATAACCGACAAATTTAGAGAGTAAGTGATCAGGTAACAGTATCACCAGTCAATGGGGAGATGTATTAGGCAGCAAGAAAAAAATCAGTTCTTCAAGTTTGTGTGTTGGAATCAGAAAAAATAGGTAAGTGTAAAGATCTGGGCCACATTGTGATGGCTAAATAACTTGGTGTGAACATCTCCAAAATAGCTGGTTTTCGGTCTTTCCAACTATTAAGAGGTTTGCATCTTCTAAAAATAGTCCAAAGAAGGACAAATGGTGAACCAACAACAATGTCATGGGATCCTAAAGGTACCGTCACACGTAACGATATCGTTGCCGATATCGTTCAAAAGTCATGTGTTTAGTGACGCTTGAACGATGTCGAAATGATATCGTTGCGTGTGACACTATTAACGATGAATGATCATCGTTTGTTGAAAATCTATTGTTGGTCGGCCGGTGGACACGCAGCATCGCTGCGTGTGTCAAAGGCAGACCAACGATGAATGAGCTCCCAGCGCATCACAGCCTATGCTGGGAGCTCGTATCCATGGTAAACATCGGCTTACTAAGCACCGCGTGGCGCTTAGTAACCCGATGTTTACCATGGTTACCAGCGATCTCACTGGTCCACATCGCTGGTGAGTCTGCCTGTCTGATAGTTGTTAGAGACCTCGCTTGCATGAGATCGCTAACAACAAGGTGTGACGGCACCTTAAGATTCATTGATGCATGTGGCGAGCAAGGTCTGCAGGTCAAGTCTGAGCTACCAACATGCTGAAAAGGTTAAAGGGATTCTGTCACCTAGTTTAGCCCCATCTAACCTATCACTAACTGTCCCTGCAGCTTCCTACTACATTACTAATGTGGCACCCCTGCGTACAGGGTGGCCACAAGAGGGACCTGCAGTCAAGCAGAGGGTAGTCAGCTTATACACAAAAGCACCCCAAAACACACCCACAGAATACAACACCCAACCCGGAGCCCGGGACTCTAGGTGTGAAAGGGCTGCTAGGGTTTTAGAGGGAAGTGGATGGGACGTAGTCAAGGTGACAGCACTAGGATAAAAGGGAAAAACCAGGAAGTAGTAAGTAGTAGGCCAGAGGGTGTCGAGCAGTAAAGACCAGGACTCGGCCAGTACAGCTGGGCCAGAGAAGAAAACGGCAGCATTGCCAAGGGAAGACTTGGAGAAGGAGAATCCCTTCTGGGGCAGAAGTCACATGGGTAGGACAGAGCCTAGTGGTTCTCGAGTACAGCAGGGACACTCGAGGCTAGGCCAATACCAGAGCGCTGGCTGGAGTTTCAAGCGGAGTGGAGTTTCAAGCCCAGATCACAGACATCCCAGTGGGGAGATGCAGATTCCATGTCTGATTTCCTAACTCAGTGCTATGAGACACAGCAGCGTACAAGGACTCAAAAACACTAAACCCGGTGATAGGGTCACAGTGAAAGAACCCGTGCTGCCTGTCATACGGCACGCCGGAACTAGAGAAAGAAGGGCTTGAAAGGAGTCAGAAAGAGGGGATATGACTGGAAGGAAGGCTTGACTGCAGGAGGGGTACCGGCAAAGAGTAAATTGTGTGTGAACTGTACTGAGAAGGTTGTGAAGAATCTAAGTAAAACCCGGTGAACCCTGCCAGAGTCTCCACTGTTAGCTTCTTTGCATGTTAAACTGTTATACATCCTGTCAGGGGTAGTTCCGATCCACGGCGGGCTCATCCATCCAGCTGCAGCACCATCCATCCTCCTGACAGAAGCAAGCAGCAGCGGTGGTTCCCCAATGACCACAACCCGTGGGTGGCGTCACGACTATCTCTGTAAATAACCCCTTTACTTGTGGGCTCGGGTCACGGTCCGGACCAGGACCGCCGTGATACCCTGTGATACCCCGGTCCGGCGCTGAGTACCCGGTCCCAGTGGGCTCCACACTAACCAGCTCTCTCTGATATAAATGTGCATTATAAAATTGGAATAAAGCGATTTATTACCTTACATGTCTACCGTCGGGTGGGTGTTCCTATCTGGCTGGCTATCGAGTGGGCAGTCTTTTCGGGTCCTCTTTCCCCTGCCTCGCTGCTGCAATCACACCCTGGTGGGCGTGATCATTCATTCAGGAGGGCACTGCTGATTTCAAATTCCCGCCTCCTTCCGCAGGACCGCGTCATTTCCAGTCCTGTACAGTGTGGGGGGTATTGGGTGAACAGGCTGACTGTGGAATGCACACTGCGCATGCTCCAGAGCCAGCTTGTATGCAAATACACCCCCCCACACTGTGCAGGTCCAGAAGTGACGTGCTGACAGCTGTGTGGCTAAGCGGTGACGTCACCATAGGAAAGCGTTGTGGTTACTAGAGCAACACCGTCAGATTGAGCTCAGTTACTGAACACTATCCCCACCAGTTCATTCATTCAGTGGGGTTAGCATCCGGGTTACTGATCTCACCCTGACAGCGCTGCCATAGTAACTGCAACGCTTTCCAAGGGTGATGTCACCGCTTACAGTACAGCGCACAATGACATCTGAGCACAGTCGTAAGTGAGAGAAGCGCTCACTTCATGGCTATGCTCCAATGTCAATCTGTTCTTGCTCTCTCTGACAGCAGATGGGGTTTGTCTGATGGCAGAGAGAAGTAGCAGAGCTGACGATGATAAGAAGTCATGGCTTACGTCGGTTTTTATTTTCTAATAAAGATGGAGTCCCTAAATGTGTTTTGTGTTTTATTTCTTTTTTTGTCAACTATAATTTTATTGGAAATTTTCAATAAACAGAGATAAGCAAAGACAACAAGTCTAGTCAAAACAGTACAGTGAATGGTGGTACGTGCCGGAGGCAGGGGCTATTTTAGCAAGAGTTAATAGCCCACAGGGGGACATGCATCCAGTCCAGTGTTACCCCGCTGCCATCCCCTGAGGACCCAGGTGAGTCCAAAGCCGAGACAATCCAGCTTCCATGGGTCTTCCTTGGGGGCGCCCCAGGGAGGGACACACAAGGGCGGCAGTCGCCTTCACTCCATAACCACCTGTGTTTTATTTCTAACAAAAATTTTTTATCTGTGTTGTGATTTTTTTTAATGTTTACTAGAAATTTATGGTGGCCATGTCTAATTTGGCGTGACATCATACATTTCGGGTTTAGTACCAGCTGATAATACAAAGATGGTATTAACCCAATTATTATCCATGGGTAGAAAAGAAAAAATGATGGCACTCACTCTGGTTGTTTTTCACGTACAATTTCTTTATTGGATGCAATGGAGTGGGTTACATGCAGTTCCATTGCATGGAATAAAGAAATTGCACGTGAACAACAACCAGGGTGAGTGCCATCATTTTTTCTTTTCTACCCATGGATTGCATTTCTAAATGGACATGATTTGAGCAACACCCTTGGTTAAAAGCTGGTTTGAGCCGTAACAAATGCCTCTACTGCCCAGGTTTCTTGTATACTTGATATTAACCCAATTATTACCTAGCATGCCACTACCAACAGGGCCGCTGGAAGAGCCTGGTAAAGCGCCTGGAAATAAATGCGCCATTTGCAGAGGCAGCAGCGGGCTGCGGGTTTCAGCGTGGGGGGCCAGAACGCTTGGGCCTTACCACGCTGAGAATCCCAGCCCCCAGCTTTTACCTGGCTGATGATCTAAATACGGCAGGAACCCACACATAAATTATTTATGTAAATAATTTTAACAAAATGGGCTTCCCTGTAATTTGATCGCCAGACAAGGTAAAGCCAGGCAGCTCAGGGTGGCAGCCCGTAGCAGTCCGCTTTATCTGTGCTGAGAATGAAATATTCTGCGGAGTGTTATGTAATTTTTTTTATTACTTATTTATTTTTACACTTCTATATGTGTATGGGGCCCAACAGCCAATCACAGACGCTGTCACACAGAATGGGCGTCTGTGATTGGCTGTTAGAGTAATTTGCAATCACCCTATACATTGTAGTTTGGTAGAATGTACGGGCTGGTTCCAGCAGCCAATCATAAAAGTCTATTCTGTGTGACAGCGTCTGTGATTGGCTGTTGGGCCCCTCACACATATAGTGGCGTAAAAATAAATAATAATAATAATAATAATAATAATAAAAAAATGACATAGCTCTCTACAGTATTTTTGATTCTCAGCACAGATAAGGCGGACAGATATGGGCTGCCACCCCGAGCTGCCTAACTTTACCTTGGCTGACGATCAAATTACAGGGAAGCCCGTGTTTTTAAATTATTTAAATAAATAATTTAAAAAAATAAAGCATGGGCTCCCACCATATTTTGATCGCCAGCCATGCAAAACCAGATAGCTGGGGGCTGGGATTCTCAGTGTGGTAAGGCCCAAGCAGTCTGAGCCCCCCCCCCGCTGAAAACTGCAGCTTGCTGCTGCCCTTGGAAATGGCGCATTCATCGTAGCGCATTTCCATCACTTTACCTGGCTCTTCCAGAGGCCCTGGTGGTGGTGGCATGCTAGGTAATAATAAGGTTAGTACCAGCTTTGTATTATCAGCTGGTACTAAGCCCGAAATTTATGTTGTCACACTAAATTAGACATGGCCTCCATGAATTTCTAGTAAATATAAAAAAAAAAGCATCACAGAGAAAAAAATGTTATTAGAAATAAAACATAAAACACATTTGGGGACTCCATCTTTATTAGAAAAAAAAATCTGAAGTACTTCACGTCTTCATTGTCTTCAGCTCTGCTGCTTCTCTCTGCCATCAAGCAAACCCCGTCTGCTGTCAGCGAAAGCAGGCACAGAATGACATTGAAGCACAGCCGTAAAGTGAGCACTTCTCTAACTTATGGCTGTGCTTTGATGTAATTGAGCGCTTTGCTGTAAGCGTTGCAGTTACTAAGGCAACGCTGTCAGGGTGAGCTCAGTAACCCGGACGCTAGCCTAAGTGAATGAATGAGCTGGCGGGAATAGCGTTCGGTAACTAAGCTCAACCTGACGGTGTTGCCATGGTAACCGCAACACTTTCCAAGGGTGACGTCACCGCTTAGCGACGCAGTTGTCAACACGTCCCTTCCGGACCTGCGCAGTGTGTGGGGTGTATATGCGTACGAGCTGGTTATGGAGCATGCGCAGTGTGCATTCCAAAGCCAGCCTGTACACCCAATACCCCCCAACTCCACAGGACCGGAAATGATGTGGTCCGGCGCGTCATCACAAGAAGGAGGCGGAATTGGTAATCAGCAGAGAGCTCCTGAGTGAATGATCTCGCCCACCGGGGCGTGATTGCAGCAGTGAGGGGTTGCGAAAGAGGACCTGGAGAGACTGCCCACTCGCCGATCAGCCACATGGGAACACCCACCCAACGGTGGACATGTAAGTTAAAAATTCACTTTGTCTCAATTTTATAATGCACATTTAGATCAGAGAGGGATGGTTAGTAATGTAGTAAGAAGCTGCAGGGACACGTAGTGATAGGTTAGGGGGACTAAACTAGGTGACAGGTTCCCTTTAATGCTGGCGATAAGAAGGTATCGGAGTACACAATGCAGAACAACTTGTATTTCAGGCTCTCAGGCTATGTCGATGCTGACTGGCTAGATCATTATGATCCACTGTACAAATGGCTACTCTGGGCCAATGAGAATCAGAACATGACCATAAAGCTTTGAAAGTAAGTGGCCTGGTCTGATGAATCACATTATTTTACATCATGTGGATGCTTATGTGTGTGCCCATCGTATCACAGCCAAATAGATCTACTTAGGATGCACTATGTATAGGCAACCAGCAGAGGTAGTGTGATGCTCTGGGCAATTCTCCTGGAAAATCTTGGGTCTTGGCATTCATGTAGCTATCACTTTCTTATATACCACCTACTTAACATTGTTGCAGGCAAGGACACCTCTTCAGTAACCATATTACTTAATGACAATGGCCGTTACTATTTCTAATGCATCTTGAAACAATTGTTCTGGGACAGTTTGAGGAATGTGAAAGTAGTTCATTATTCACTTCTCAATCTGATAAATATCCAGTGATAGACTATTCTTAAAGCCCAGCATCCATGCTCCTCCATTGCCACATTGGCAGACATTAGGACACAATAGGATTTTGGCGGTAATCTTGATCCACATTTATCTACCGTGAATGGCTAGTTTAATTCACACAAAACAACTCCCTACAATTACTAGAGCAGATATTGAAGGCCGTAGTTGCTGGGTTTGCTTTTGCTCATGGAGACGAGCCTGCATCTTGAAGCTTTGCTGCCATTGAAGTGTTATGTCAGTTTAACAAGAGAGGGGTAGAGCCTAAGGGTCCCATTAAACGTAGCGACACTCCAGCGATAACGACAACGATACGACCTGGTAGGGATCGCTGGTGCGTTGCTACATGGTTGCTGGTGAAATGTCAAACAGTCAGATCTCACCAGCGATGCAGCAATGATACGGAACGATACTGCAGTCGTTGGGAACCTGTCACTCTTGGGCGTAGTATTGAGATCGTTGGTCGTTGTCCCTGTCAAACACAGTGATGCATGCCGGAAGCGCGACGACCAAAAAATGACTCAGAACGGTTTGTCACGATCAGCGATCTCTCAGTGGGGGCCTGATCACTGCTACGTGTCACACATAGCGAGATCGCTGGCGAGGTCGCTGTTATGTCACAAAACCTGTGACGTAACAGCGATATCGCTAGTGATATCTTTGTGTGTGAAGTACCTCTTAGAGATATTTAAAGTAAGAGCAACACTGCTAAACCTTGCCATTATTTACTCAGAACTATGAACTCAAGTACCCTTATGTTATCTTCTTAATGTTCTGCTTAGTCTCTGATGATCTATTGTCATGATAAAACGTGTAGGGATTTTTGTGACTACAGTTAGATAAGCCCCCTGTGATGAACCACACCTCGCAGCCTTGCCCTGACATCAGTAATACATCGGGGTAATGCAATGCGGTCTAGTCACTTCCTCCAAAACGTGATGTTCTGCACTCTCTGGAGACACGTAAAGTCAGCTTGGCTCAGTTTTACACAGATACCCTCTGTCTACATGGGCACAGTGAGGAACGGGAATGCAGAGAGGGTGATCCACGAAACCTCCAACATGGCACCACATTTGCTCACAAGCCCCTTTTAACTAACTCCAGTGAAAAAGAGCCCTACTAGCCCGGTAGGACTGGCTCCAGTTCCTCATTAGATATAAACTTGGTCTGTTAATGGAATTATATTGGGCCAGAAACCAGCTCCAGTTGCATGTAATGTTAAACCGAGAACACGGACATATGGATCAAGATAAAAGAGAAACCCAGGATTAAATTGTATATTTAATTGCCTTAAGGCAGGGGTGGGGAACTCCAGTCCTCGAGGGCCGCAATCAGTGCAGATTTTCAGGATTTCCTTAGTTTTGCACAGGTGATAACATAATCACTTGCACTGGTGATGATTCCAATCCCTGTGCAATACTAAGGAAATCGTGAAAACCTGCACTGATTGCGGCCCTCGAGGACTGGAGTTCCCCACCCCTGCCTTAAGGGCACACTAGACAAAACACTATATTTACAATGGATATACATATACAATGGTCAGATATACAAATCGATTTAAAGAATGAGGCAGCACTCACCGGTGTGTGCAGGGTGGTCCTTTTAATCCTGATTGTCAAGGATAGACAGGGTGCAGGGAGGTGACCACGGAGCGCCGGTGGACAACAACGCCGTTTCGCAACTGTTGTCGCTTAGAAGCGACAACAGTTGCGAAACGGCGTTGTTGGCCACCGGCCCTCCGTGGTCACCTCCCTGCACCCTGTCTATCCTTGACAATCAGGATTAAAAGGACCACCCTGCACACACCGGTGAGTGCTGCCTCATTCTTTAAATCGCTTTATTATGTTCTGATGCTTTGGATGTGCACCACCGGAGTGGTACTCGCCAGAGATGATTTTTTCCCGGAACATGATTGTTGATACCATCTAGTGCCCTGGGATCTTTTACTTTCAGATATACAAATACTGGCAGTAGAACAATAAGCAGGCAATACATTAGTCACTTCCCCGTTAGATGTTAGTCCTTGGTGCTGGCAGCCACATGGAAGGTGTGTAGTGCCAGAGGTTCCTAGTTTTTTCCAAACTGATGCATGGCGTGACTTCCCTAGAACACAATTGGCAATTTCCTGGCATTTGCAGATACTGTGACCCCCTTGGTCTGTAACTCCCTTCCCCGCTGCTTGGTTAGCCTTAGTTCCCCATGCCCCATTCCTCCATAAACTTATGACGGGTCATACCTTTTCACTGGAAGGTCCTAGGGAGGTGGTTCTGGTGCCAATGGATCCAGTCGAATCCCCATTATTACTGGAGACAAAGCACAGCTTCCCTACCTGGTTTCTACTAGCCTTCTACATATATCCCTACCCCTGGGTACTAGGAAGAATCGACACCCAGGTACGTGTCCCCGTGGTCCCAGAAATATAGTCAGTGTAGAGCTAGGATATTCAGTAATTCCATAATAACTCCTTGTTACGTTTCCTGCCAGTCTGAAGAATGCCTGTGAAGCTTAGAACCTCAGAAGGGGCCTCATCCTGCTAGGAAACTGTCCCAGCTATCTGCTGTTGGAGGTGTGACTTTTCCTTAGAAGCTCTGCGGCTAGACCGCCCGCTGACAAAGATGTCCTGTCTTAGATTCCCACGTTGAATAGGATGTCTATAACCTTTCAGTCTGGATATAAATACAGTTGATTGGCAGGACATGATATCTCCCATGTTATATATGTGCTCCTGCTATGTAATGTGTAATGGCTGTGTGTGACTGTACAGCGACATGGTCTGATCATGCCACATCTCCTGTGCTGAGATAATCTTAGGGTCCTTTCACATCAGCGTTTTGCGCTGATCGCGGCAGTTGCGGTGAAAAAACAATTGCCACGATTACCGCATAACGGCCGCGATCACAGCACACTTGCGGCAAGCCCCATACAATTTCTATGGGGCTTTCGGCAGGTGCGGCAAGTGCAATATCGGCACTTGCGGCATGCGAGGCCGCGAAAAAAACGCGGCATACTGCGTTTTTTTTCGCGGCCGCACCTGCCGCAAGTGCCGAAACCACACTTGCCGCACACTTACCGCAAGCCCCATAGACATTGTATAAGGCTTGCCGCAAGTGTGCCGCGATCGCGGTCGTTATGCGGTAATCGCGGCAGTTGTGGCTTTTTCACTGCAACTGCCGCGATCAGCGCAAAACGCTGATGTGAAAGGACCCTTATATATGTGTCTCTGCTATGTACTGTGTAATAGATGGGTCTGACAGAGACATGGGCTGTTAAATCCACTGCTCCTGGGCAGGGGAGAAAGTAAAAAAGTATGTAGACATTACAGTATGGGATCATGGCTGATTTATTAATGTGAGGTAAAGCATTTCCCTGCCTGTTTTTTTAAATGTTTTACCTCATAGAAAGGATCAGCTGTGATCCCATGTTGTACATTATGTATACTTTCTTTTGCTTCCATCTTTGACCAGGAGATGTGGTATGATCAGACCATGTCCCTGTACAGTCAGACACAGCCATTACACAGTACATAGCAGGGACACATATATAACATTATCTCAGCACAGGAGATATAGTATGATCAGCCAATGTCCCTGTATGGTCAGACATAGTCATTACACAGTACATAGCAGGGACACATATATAAGATTATCTCAGTACAGGAACATTTTTTTTGAACAGATCAAATTGTGGAACTTATTATTATTCTAAGATCTATTAATGAAAATGTACCGTGTACCTACATGGTGGTGGTGGAGCAGAGGCACAGGAGGCAGGGTCATGAGGGTGGGGGTCGGTGGCACGGTGGGGTAACGCTGCGGGGGGCCTGACGTTGTGTGTATAGGGTGTCTAGATCTTGGACAGCCGAGATCTCAATCTGCACGTGTGCTGCCTTTCCAGCCATTTTCCTTTTACCCATCGTGTCAACTGCCAGGAGATTAATGGCATCCGTAAAGCGGCTGCCGGGACACCATATTCACACAGCGACAGGCCTCCAACAGCATTGCCCCAACATTCCAGCGACCCTGCTCAACCACCACCCTGCTCTCCCTCCAGGTAAGCTACACTGTTTATAAGACAGACCTAGGATTATAGGGGACCCCCTCTCTGAACGGGAGAGTGTCAGCTGCTTGTGTTTGTATGCAGCTGCACGCTCCTGTCCAGAGAGGCGGCGACCGATCCGGGTGAGTCATGCGACATGCATGTGAGACATGCATGCGAGATACTCCCATGCATCTCACATAGTGTGTTTCCACACTTAGGCAAATTCTTCTTGATCAATTCTCTGCTTTTTTGCTATCTAGCTATAGGGAAAGTAAATACTTATTACTAGCTAGTTAGCTGCCATTAAAGAAAGAGAAATAGGAATATAGTATATACATATACATCATTACAGAGAGCACTTCTATTCCACACACTACTGCCTCATTAGTAAGCAATGAGTTTGCATTTTTATCCTAGTAACTGTGTTATAGATATACAATATAAGTTATGTTTTCATTTGGACATAACCCTATTCATAGCACAGTGAATCCTTCCTCGGTTTTCCATTTAGATTCATCTACAATGTTCTACTACGCTGCACTTTATAATCAGATTATTATGACATACATATTTATAAAGCATTAATGGAGGATCACATATTAACCTATGAGGTCAGTGCAAAAGGACGTCTGCATTTATTGCTGTGACAGCACAACCCTGTTTTCTTTATCTCCCGCAAGAAAATAGTAAACCAAACTTTACTTACAATGAATATTAGAAGTATAGAAACAGAATTCATTGGTACTGACATTCTATAATTGATAATTAGAAACATATCATACTTTTTTCCTTAGGTGGATCGCTGGCCAGACACTGGATTTGTAAAAAAGTTGCAAAGAAAAGACAATACATTTTATTACTACAACAAGAACAGAGAATGTGAAGAGAAAGAAGTCCATAAAGTAAAAGTGTATGCCTACTGAATAAATGGATCTGCATTGTTCTAATCTCTTCTTCTTGGTGTGTTATTTATTCATATATTAAACCTATGATCTACGTGCAAAGACTTAATTAAGACAGGTATACCTTATACCCATGTTCAGGGGTGTATGGTCCATAGCTGGAGACCACGTGGCCATTATGAGGCCTGAGGGATGAGTGGAGCCGGTGCCACTCATTAACAAGCTCTTTACTCACCCATGGTCACCAATTTCCGCAATATCCACATCTTCAGTATGCTGACACTGTTGAATAGAGTGGTAGAGCAGGAGCCTAAAGGCCCAGTTACACACTTCAATGTTGTTTAGATATCACCAATGAGCTCTGTCGTTAGGACATCTTTTTGACATCGTTGGTGAGATGTCACATGTGTAGACAACGCACCAACGATGTAGCGAGCAGGTATCGTTCGCACAACCCAGCAAACGATACTTGTTCACTGTTGTGAATAGGGGAAGTCGTTAACGACATCGTTATCATGGTGTCAAACACAACAATGCAGCAGGTTGGCTGATCGAAGATCGTTTGATTTGAGAACATGTTCTCAAATCTGAGATCAACGATCCAACGATTTATCGTAGTCGTATCTCGGTGTCACACGCAACGACGTACTAACGATGTTGTTTGAACGACTCCAAACCCGTGATGTTTGAGCAATATCGTTCATCGTAACTGGGCCTTAAGGCTCTGTGATCCACCTTTCTGCCTGCTCCTGTAAGTCTGAGAGGCGTGATGACGTCACTACCACACACCTGCCCTGTGGAACCTAAGCATTCACCCTGCATAGACCAGAACACCATGCCGGTAGAACAAGGTAGTTACAAGCTAACAAAGGTAGATGGGGTAAAGAAAAAAAAATATGTAGGAGTGTTGAACAAGGGGAGGGGCAGTATTTCCAAAGATGGTCTCAATTCATTGGAAAAATCAAGTATAATAGCTGTCTACAAATATCTGCAAAGGCTGTCACACTGTAGAGGGATCATGCTTTTTCTCATTTACACATGGAAACACGAGAAACAATGGGATGAAACTAAAAGGGTGAAAATACAGATTAGATATTAGAAAAAACTTTTTGACAATGAGGGTGATCAACGAGTGCAACAGGCTGCCACGAGAGGTGGCAAGTTCTCCTTCAATGGAAGTCTTCACACAGAGGCGGGACAGACATCTGTCTGAGATGATTTAGTGAATCCTGCTTTGAGCAGGGGGTTGGACCAGATGCCCCAGGAGATCCCTTCCAACACTATCATTCTATGATGCTATATCACAGAACCATGAGTCCATCAGCTTCTTACTGTGGCGCCCCTGCGGTTCGGTCGCCACTATGGTACTGCACCTATCTAATAGGCAAGGGCATCATGTTCACAGGTTAGGCTGAAGTCACACTGTGGGACGGACTCGCGCGAGTGCAATGCGAGGGAAACTCGCATTGCACTTGGACCAGTTTTGCCCTATCAGGCAGGGCAGACTGGTGCGAGTTCCCTGCACTGAAGTCGCATTGCAAGTCAGAAGCGAATGCTGCGACTGCACGCGATTCTCACATGCAAGAGGGCAATGCAAGTCTATGGGAGCGAGAAAATCTGACCCCCATACAGCACACTGTGCGACAGTCGCACTCGTGTTTTAAATATCCCGCAGTGCCGTTACAGTAACCAATCATCTTGTACCACTGTGACAGCAGCGGTACAAGATGATTAGTTAATAAACAGATGAATAGTCAAATGTAATGATTTATGGGCTTTCTGTGGCTATTAACCACATCAGCAGCCTCTGCGCTGCATGTCTGCACAGGTGCTACTGATGCAGCACATAACCCGGTGTTTGCGGGGTTAATAACAAGCTGGTGTGGTGGCAGCATGTGTCAAGACAGTGTCCTCATGCGGATCTGTCCCTGACGCCGTGGTGCTGAACACATAGCTGTGGACAGCTCCACATTTACAGTAACAGAGCGGAGGATACTGTAATGAATGTCATTACAGCACCTCGGACAGCTCCATGCAGGAGCCTGTACCAATGTACAGTACGCTAATTGCGTACTGACCCGCCGCTGGCTTCTGATGTTCAGAAAATTCACCCAATTAACGGCTAAAATTTTACTTAGGTGTTAACCCCTGCAGACACATGGTGTGATGACACCATGTGTCAAGAGAGTGAGGACACTGTCTTGACACATGGTATCACAACACCAGCATGTCATTGACCCCGCGAACACCGGGTTATGCGCTGCATCAGCAGCCTCTGTGCAGACATGCCGAGCAGAGGCATCTGATGTGGTTAATGGCCACAGAAAGCCCAGAAATCATTAAATTTGATTATTCATCTGTTTATTAACTAATCATCTTGTACTGCTGCTGTCACAGTGGTACAGGATGATTGGTTACTGTACAGCACAGCGGGAAATTTAAACTCCGTGGCTTTGACAGCCGCAAAGTTTAAATTCCCCGACAAATGCTTTATGCGGACCTTCAGGACCACGGACAGCATCACAATCACACGCAGCACACACGCACTCACACCTCACACTCGCAGCACACTCACATGAATACAGGCAGGCATACTCGCCACACTTGCACCACACACACCCAAAAACACGCATATCACTGTCGTGCTTCAAAGACGCTCCGTGTTTGATGCACGACAGTGTGCCATCAGCCTAAGAAGGGAGAACTTTGCTGAGACCCCAACATACACCCAACACAATCCAAACTCCAGGTCAGGGAGATGCTGGTAGCAGAGACTCCCATTCAGAGTAGTCCACATCTACTGGCTGGAGGGAGGAGTTAGGTTAGGGTGGGAGGCAAACAGAGGAGTGAGTGCTAGAGAAATTAGGACCTGGGAAGAAGCAGGACACACATGGATCAGCTGCAAATCCCAGGCCTGAGGACCCGAATCTGCAGCTGGCTGCCCTGGCTGGGCAGAGGATCTAGCTGCAGCAGGGTACCAGCCCCAATTCAGTCTGGATATCTTCAGGACCAGCTGAGAAACTGGAGGTCACTGGACTGCAGTGTACAGTGACTACCATTGTGGACTTTCAAAAGGACTTGCAAGGCAGTCGCTTAGAGGACCCACAGTCACCTGCCTTCTGGGACTTGTAACCACAGGACACTCAGAGGACAAGGGGTATCAGTGACAGAGAGAAAGGGCAGCAAGGAAGGCTATATTCCGTGTGTCATCAGCAGAGTGGACCCAGACTACTTAAGAGCTGGCCAAGCTGCAATCCTAGTGAATACAGTACCCTGGCTGGGTTGTGTCTGCACTGAACTTCAGTAAAGGTGACCGGTAAGAACTGCAAGAATCCTGTGTCTGTCTACTCTTTACTGCGCCTCCCTGCACCTCTGAACTTCCGCTACTACAATCACCATCATTACTACTTCACCACCACTACACCCCAGAGGCCCGCTCCTTCTGAGGGTAGTGCTCCAACTAACTACTCAATCACCTATCCCCTGGGGACGACAATATGCAGTGCTGGTCATCCCTGACCGCAAACTTCAGATGGCATCACAACAAACAATTTCCCTTTAAATCCCCCTTTAACATCCAGTATGGGGTACGACCTCCGGGACCACCACTGTGACATCCATCAGACTGACCCCGGATGGTCAAGTACAACAGCCCAGCGACCGCGACATTACCTTCATCTCATCTTAACAGAATGGCACGATCTAGCTACAGAACATTATAATAAAGCCCCAAAGTATACTATCAAATTGTAGTTAGGCTACATTCACACAATGTGTTTTTTTTTTTTTGTGTGGGCGCTTTTTGACGCGTTTTGCACCCGTGCAATAAAGTGCCGTAAAAAATGCGGCGCATTCAGACACCACATTTTTTACGAGCTCACATCTTCCCCAAAAGCGCAGGGGATAAGTGATGTCACACAGGAGAGGAAGAATCCTCCCATGTGTGACATCTGTGACAGCCCCTTTTGGGTTTCGTAGTGTATTAATATACACTGCGAAACCCAATTTAAAGTAGTCAAAATGTGTAAAAAATAATAAAAATGGAATACTTACCCTCCGCTGGGTGTTCCGGTAGCTGACACAACCGCAGGTACTGACCTTCCGGGACCTATCAAGATCGCTGATTGGCCGCTCGCGGTCATGTGATATGCGCATCATAGCACGTCACATATCACATGACCGCGAGCAACCAATCACCAATCTTGATAGGCCCTGGAAGGTCGATACCTGTGGATATCTCGGCTCCCGGAGCACCCGGCGGAGAGGTAAGTATTCCATTTTTATTATGTTTTACACATTTTGACTACTTTCATTTGGGTTTCGTAATGTATATTAATACACTATGAAACCCAACAGGGGCTGTCACAGATGTCACACAGGGAGGAGTCTTCCTCAACTGTGTGACATCACATCCTGCAGCATCGGCATATTCCCACTGGAATTGTGCATTGTCTGAACAGCGATGCGTAATTCCAGCGGGAATAATGGGCTCCTATGGAGAAAGCGCGGGAGCAGGTGCGTAAAGAATTGACATGGTCATTCTTGTTACGCCCGCGCTTTCTCCCATAAAAGCGCTGCGTATATTTATGCATTGTCTGAACGGCAAAAGGGAATTTACATTCACTTTGCCGGCAGACGCAGATGCACTTGCGCTTTTTTAAAAGCGCTCAAAAATGCACAATGTGTGAACGTAGCCTAAAAAGCGCGATTACGCACCAAAATACACAGCATGTGAACGTAGTTAAGGTGTAGGCTTTCCTTGGCATCCATGTCTTAAAAAACAGGTAATGGGTTCTGCGGACCAACTAGAAAGTTACAGAAACCTATTAATCTCATGTACGTTGTCCAGTCATATCTGTGGTGGTGGGGTTCCTGTCACATATGTAATTAGGTTTCTTCTTGTTGGTTTGTAAGAGAACATTTACCGAGTGCAATCATTTTACAGGAAACTTAAATATGAGATTTATGAGGTTTTTTTCAACAAAGGACCCAAAGTTTAAATAAAAAGGGTAGACTGAGATTATTTTATTTTTTTACTCTGGGCCTAAAAACTAAAAAATATGTAGGTACTACCTACCCAGCACGATGTCTGTCCGTACAGAGCAGTCAGAGCTGCTCCTGCCCGCGATTCTGCGGCTTCTGCTGACGTCACATCGACAAAGAGGCAGATTCTCTTCTGCTATGTCCACAGGGATGTGACTGCCCATGTGATGCTGACTGACAGCCAGCTCTCCAGTGTCTAACTGCAGAGAGCCGGCTGTCATTAGGCATGATGTTGGCAGCCACGTCCCATCGACAGTAGCCTGAAAGAAGAAGAGCTGCTCTGTTGACATGAAGCAGCTAAATCTCTGGCAGGAGCATTCAATGGCCGCTGTGAGCCAGGTAGATCAGACCGGTAGTTAGCAACTTTTAGGCCATGGTAAAAAATAAGTGTTGGATTAGAGTTTAACCCCTTCAAGACCAATGATGCATATACTGTATGTATATCAGGGGTGGGGAACTCCAGTCCTCAAGGGCCGCCAACAGGTCATGTTTTCCGGATTTCTGTAGCATTGCACAGGGTTGGAATCATCACCGTGCAGGTGATTATATTATCACCTGTGCAATACTAAGGAATTCCTGAAAACCTGCACTGTTTGCGGCCCTTGAGGACTGGAGTTCCCCACCACTGATGTATATCATTAGCTGTATTCCCTAAATTGATGCATTTTCCCCTGCACATATCGGCTGATCTGACCTGTCCACATGCGGTTACAGGTGTGAGGGGATCGGAGATTCCAACTGCTGTCAATGTCTGACAGCGCCATTGAACAGCGCCATTCCCCTCTCCCATTGGCGGCTCCATGACGTGATCGTGGGGTGCCGATGGGTTGTCATGACAGCTGGGGATCAATGGATGACCCATCTCTGTCATGATGACTTCCTGTGAACACTGGCTGAGCACAGACGTTGACAGGAGATCAGCATTTGTGCTGTGCATAGACATCCATCACCCTGGCTCTGCACAGCACAGGTGATCGAACAGTGGCAGATTAATGTCCCCTAAAGTGATTAGTAGAAACAATAAGAAGTAAAAAAAAGGTTTTTAAAAATCTGAAATAAAAAAAACACCCCCCTCTGAAAAAAAATATATATAAAAAATACACATATTTGGTATCACCACGCTCAGAAATATACATTAAATTAATCTGATTGGTAAACTGCATAATGAAAAAAAAAGGAGTTAGGTGATGAGAAGGAAGCCGATGGTGATTGGTGTAAGTGCGTCATAACAATGTCATGTGACCACTGGGAACACAACTTGTGACAGTGCTATAACTGCACTGGAGGGGAGTATAGTCATAATCATGGGAATGAGAACCCCTTTAATACAATTCATTAATTAGTACATTTATTGAAAGTTTATAGCATAGGTCTATTCATATAGGTCAAAGTGACATTTTGGCCCCGCCCCCGAGGCTCCAGGGCCTCTATTGTTGTTGTGGAGTCACCTGTGGCCATGCGGAGCCTGAATACCGTGGTGCATGGCACGACATACCCTGGCTGCAGTCTGATGCCATAGAGTCATCATGGTACCCCGGCTGGTCAGGTGGCAGCATTAATAGCGGTGCGCGGCCCACCATAGCTTCATATATACAGTGCACGGGCTATGGACCATTCCACGCTCCATAATGGGCAGAGCAGCCAATGAGGGATCAGCTGTCAGGGGCGCGCCCCCAGCACGGGCCAATAACGTGTCTGCTCGGCTGAACATAAACAAACAGCACGTCTAGTGAGGCACTGCCGGCAAGTGACGTAAGGGGGCGTGTCCGTGCGCTGTCAGACATAGAATTAAAATCAATAGGAGGAGCGACATACAAGTACGCATGCGCAAACCCTCAGCACCGGGCTGCCTTCAGACCGCTGTGCTGGTCACGGTTGTCCGGTAACTATGTGCTAAAGTCGGGGCTGACGTCTCCCGGAGGCACGTTACTTGCAGTCGGGATGCTAAAGGTGATGTGTGGCTGTACTGTGCATGGACCTGGGAGGATGAGGGGCATGTGTACTGAATAGTGAACAGGTGAATGATGGGCTCATTACCAATGAGGAGCCTGGGGCTGCAGGTGTAGGCCTGGGCGGCAGTGGAATGGTTAAAAAGCATGGCTGTGATTTATCTGCTGTGTGGCAATGAAAGGGTTTAAAAGTTTATTTTCTTTCCTTAATTTTGTGTTTATATTCCACCATCATAATCAAAGCGCTCTCCACAAATCCTCAGGGTAAGTGTAGGACTAATGTCCTGTGGGGCAGTGAAGGGGTTAAACCTGGCTTCTGTTTGGGGGTCTCCTTGTGAGAGGAGTGGGTTCAGTATCACATGGATCAGAACAACCCCCCTCCTGCATATAACGCCGTATATACTGAGGACATCCCCCGCCTGCTGCATATAATGCTGTATATACTGAGGACATCCCCCCCCCCCCCGCCTGCTGCATATAACGCCGTATATACTGAGGACATCCCCCCCCCCCCCCCCCCCGCCTGCTGCATATAACGCTGTATATACTGAGGACATCCCCCCCCCCCCCCCCCGCCTGCTGCATATAACGCTGTATATACTGAGGACATCCCCCCCCCCCCCCCCCCCGCCTGCTGCATATAACGCTGTATATACTGAGGACATCCCCCCCCCCCCCCCCGCCTGCTGCATATAACGCTGTATATACTGAGGACATCCCCCCCCCCCCCCCCCCCCGCCTGCTGCATATAACGCTGTATATACTGAGGACATCCCCCCCCGCCTGCTGCATATAATGCTGTATATACTGAGGACATCCCCCGCCTGCTGCATATAATGCTGTATATACTGAGGACATCCCCCCCCCCCCGCCTGCTGCATATAACGCCGTATATACTGAGGACATCCCCCCCCCCCCCCCCCCGCCTGCTGCATATAACGCTGTATATACTGAGGACATCCCCCCCCCCCCCCCCCCGCCTGCTGCATATAACGCTGTATATACTGAGGACATCCCCCCCCCCCCCCCCCCCCCCTGCTGCTAACGCATAACTGAGACACCCCCCCCGCCTGCTGCATATAACGCTGTATATACTGAGGACATCCCCCCCCGCCTGCTGCATATAACGCTGTATATACTGAGGACATCCCCCCCCCCCCCCCTGCATAAACCGTAACTGAGACATCCCCCCCCCCCCCGCCTGCTGCATATAACGCCGTATATACTGAGGACATCCCCCCCCCGCCTGCTGCATATAACGCGTATATACTGAGGACATCCCCCCCCCCCGCCTGCTGCATATAAGCTGTATATACGAGACATCCCCCCCCCCCCGCCTGCTGCATATAACCGTATATACTGAGACCCCCCCGCCCTGCATTACGCCGTATATACGAGACCCCCCCCCATCCCCCCCCCCCCCCCCGCCTGCTGCATATAATGCTGTATATACTGAGGACATCCCCCCCCGCCTGCTGCATATAACGCTGTATATACTGAGGACATCCCCCCCCATCACACCCCCCCTGCTGCATATAATGCTGTATATACTGAGGACATCCCCCCGCCTGCTGCATATAAGCTGTATATACTGAGGACATCCCCCCCCCCGCCTGCTGCATATAATGCTGTATATACTGAGGACACCCCCCCCCGCCTGCTGCATATAATGCTGTATATACTGAGGACATCCCCCCCGCCTGCTGCATATAATGCTGTATATACTGAGGACATCCCCCCGCCTGCTGCATATAATGCTGTATATACGAGGACATTCCCCCCCCGCCTGCTGCATATAATGCTGTATATACGGAGGACATCCCCCCGCCTGCTGCATATAATGCTGTATATACGGAGGACATCCCCCCCGCCTGCTGCATATAATGCTGTATATACGGAGGACATCCCCCGCCTGCTGCATATAATGCTGTATATACGGAGGACATCCCCCGCCTGCTGCATATAATGCTGTATATACGAGGACATCCCCCCGCCTGCTGCATATAATGCTGTATATACGAGGACATCCCCCGCCTGCTGCATATAATGCTGTATATACGGAGGACATCCCCCGCCTGCTGCATATAATGCTGTATATACGAGGACATCCCCCCCCGCCTGCTGCATATAATGCTGTATATACAGGACCCCCGGCAATCGATAACGAGACATCCCCCCCCGCCTGCTGCATATAATGCTGTATATACGGAGGACATCCCCCGCCTGCTGCATATAATGCTGTATATACGGAGGACATCCCCCCCCCGCCTCCTGCATATAATGCTGTATATACGGAGGACATCCCCCGCCTGCTGCATATAATGCTGTATATACGGAGGACATCCCCCCCGCTGCTGCATATAATGCTGTATATACGGAGGACATCCCCCGCCTGCTGCATATAATGCTGTATATACTGAGGACATCCCCCCCCGCCTCTGCATATAATGCTGTATATACGGAGGACATCCCCCGCCTCCTGCATATAATGCTGTATATACTGAGGACATCCCCCCCGCCTGCTGCATATAATGCTGTATATACGGAGGCATCCCCCGCCTCCTGCATATAACGCTGTATATACGGAGGACATCCCCCGCCTCCTGCATATAACGCTGTATATACGGAGGACATCCCTCGCCTCCTGCATATAACGCTGTATATACGGAGGACATCCCCCGCCTCCTGCATATAACGCTGTATATACTGAGGACATCCCCCGCCTGCTGCATATAATGCTGTATATACAGAGACATCCCCCGCCTGCTGCATATAATGCTGTATATACTGAGGACATCCCCCGCCTGCTGCATATAATGCTGTATATACTGAGGACATCCCCCGCCTCCTGCATATAATGCTGTATATACTGAGGACATCCCCCCGCCTGCTGCATATAATGCTGTATATACTGAGGACATCCCCCGCCTGCTGCATATAATGCTGTATATACGGAGGACATCCCCCGCCTCCTGCATATAATGCTGTATATACGGAGGACATTCCCCGCCTCCTGCATATAATGCTGTATATACGGAGGACATCCCCCCCGCCTGCTGCATATAATGCTGTATATACGGAGGACATCCCCCGCCTGCTGCATCTAACGCTGTATGTACTGAGCACATCCCCCGCCTGCTGCATCTAACGCTGTATGTACGGAGGACATCCCCCGCCTGCTGCATCTAACGCTGTATGTACGGAGGACATCCCCCGCCTCCTGCATCTAACGCTGTATGTACGGAGGACATCCCCCGCCTCCTGCATCTAACGCTGTATGTACGGAGGACATCCCCCGCCTCCTGCATCTAACGCTGTATGTACGGAGGACATCCCCCCGCCTCCTGCATATAACGCTGTATGTACGGAGGACATCCCCCGCCTGCTGCATCTAACGCTGTATGTACGGAGGACATCCCCCGCCTGCTGCATCTAACGCTGTATGTACGGAGGACATCCCCCGCCTGCTGCATCTAACGCTGTATGTACGGAGGACATCCCCCGCCTGCTGCATCTAACTCTGTATGTACGGAGGACATCCCCCGCCTGCTGCATCTAACTCTGTATGTACGGAGGACATCCCCCGCCTGCTGCATCTAACGCTGTATGTACGGAGGACATCCCCCGCCTGCTCCGCCGGATGCTGCATATAATGCTGTATATACTGAGGACTAACTCTGGAAGGATCCACATCGCTTGTCAGGGTGTGCTGGGTGCTGACGCCGGCCCTCCCCTGGACGGATCCATATCCCTTGTCTCTGAGGACACAATACACGGCACTTTGTTCCTGCAGCACTACCACATATTGATCGACCGCCTCGGTGTGATATCATAATAGCATTCTATCCTCTAAGTATTTCTATGTGATCCATGTTAGTAGTGGAATTAGGTTGGCATGGTGTCTTAGGTTGAGATTTTACTATAGGGCTCTACAGATCTCTCCTGCAATGCCCTGGTTAACAGTTATCTGAACATTGGGTACTCTGTGACCATAGGCTTATTACTCCTTATATTGTGCGGAGTAGAGATTCTCCGGTGCCAGGAGCTGGCGGTCATGTGAACTTGTGTGCAAATTGCTTACTTTTGGCCACATTCCGACCAGACTGTATCTGGACTCTCTCAATATACTTACATTGAGTTAGTCCACGTCCATTTAATTGGCACGTGACCAAGTATGCAAATCACATACTTACGGTCACTCTCTCCGCCACAAGAATGTTCACAGAGTGACTGCAGATTTGGAGCCTAAGGCCGGAAAACCCCTTTAATATCTGATAGGAGCACTTCATTGTGCAAATATGTCAATCCAACTTTGCGGACGCTCATTACATTCAGCGTTAAGCAAACCACTGGTAAGGCTGGATGAGGCCAAACTGTGCTTCAGTCAGCTGTGGGCCCACACTCACCTGGTGATCATCCTCCAAGTTCTTGTCACTTTTTACCCATCACTCTTGTGGGGCCATGAGGGTCAGTAGGTGCTCTTGTCCACTGTCTTGGCTGTCTTTAGAAAGACTGCATGGACCAGGGCTTATCCCACTGAACGTCCAAACTCTTTACAGAACACTACTCGGACAACACAGGGTGAGGGAACCACACAGTGGTAAGATTATATTCGATCGCTAATGGTCAAAGGCATATAACGCATATATCGGCAAGAACACACAATGTAAACAAGCAAGAGTCTCACCCTTCCACTGACTCACCAGGGATTAGAATCTGTGGCTTCCAGGGCCAACTACCCCGGCCAGCAGCCCCCCTCTTTTGGTGGGCACCCACTGAATAAATATAGCTGCAAGCTTAGGAAGCGGACTGAGCACAGCAAAATCTGTATCTAGGTGACTGAATTGTCCCAATCTTGCAGTGAAGCAGGTCATCTTCAAGATGGATCCTAGGCTGACGTCCTGTAGAAAATGAACAACCCGATGACAAGAGCAAGTCGATTTCATGCATTCCTTTCATCTCAGGGCGCTGTGTCTTACAGGATTGGTGGGAGAAGGCTGTTCTCTCATTGGTTGGCAGTTTAAAAGCGACTGCAATAATTTTCCCTTAAATGATGTAGTCGGGGGCTGAGGCAATCCACAGATTAAAAAAATGAGGAGAACAGCGGCACTCAGGAGATCTTTTTTTAGGTGCTGGGCAGGGAGGTGCAGGGGGAGCAACGGTCCGTTTCGCGGACTTCCGCTTCAACAGGCTAGCCTGTTGAAGAGGAAGTCCGCGAAACGGAGTATTGCTCCCCCTGCACCTCCCTGCCCAGCACCTACGATGTAACCCGAGAAAGCACAATAAAGCCGGTATGTAAAAAAAATCTCCTGAGTGCCGCTATTCTCCTCATTTTTTGTTCTGCAAGATTAACTCTTCAGCTGAGCAACAGGATTTCACTAACACCGCTGTACAACACGAGAGACTCCTAAGCAGGTCAGTGCCCGGTTTCTTCTCCACTTGCCAATCCACAATTAAGACAGTTTGTGCTCCGATCAGTTTGATAAGAAACAATAAAAAGGGGTGCGTGCACATGATCAGTATTACGCAGTGTTTTGGAACGTAGCGTCTTGCCATCCGCCAGTTGCTTAACCCGCCCCCCAGCGTCTTTGAAGCTGCGGTGCGGTTGCCAGCATTTCGCTCCTCCTCCGCATGTTTATTTCATGCTGTGGAATCGGAAGGTCATAGGGGACTGCACCCGCCGCACATAGTGAGTACTGGCGGCTGCGGTCTCCCTGCGGGCACCCGCGTCTTCACTCTGGTCCGGAGGAGCTGCTCTAGCTCCTCCGGACTGTGAGCACATACCCTTAACTCTTGATTTACCAAACAAAAA